>PVKP010007290.1:0-77996 GCA_004027715.1 Plecturocebus donacophilus | reverse complement strand
TTCCTTTCTTTTTCTTTAAAAAAAAATAAAAAATAATAATAAAAAAAAAAAAACAAAAAAAAAGAAAATAAAGAACTGGAAACCAGCTAATTTGTGAAGATTTGTTACCTAGTCATACCAGACATGGAACTATTGAGTTTCTTGGAACTGCACCAAGAATGCTTTATCAAGGTTTCAGATGAGGCTGAGTGCAGTGGCTCACGCTTGTGATCCCAGCACTTTGGAAGGCTGGAGCAGGCAGATCATTTGAGCTCAAGAGTCTGAGAATGGCTTATATGTTGGGCAACATAGCAAGACCCTGTCTCTACAAAAATATACCAAACAAAAAATTAGCCAGGTATGGTGGCATGCACCCGCAGTCCCAGCTACTTGGGAGGTTGAGGTAGGAGAGTCACTTAAGTCTGGAAGTCTAGTCTGCAGTGAGCTGTGTTTATTCCACTGCATTCCAGCCTGACAAAGCAAAATTCTGTTTCTAAAAGTTTGTCTCAAAAAGAAAAAAAAAAAACAGATTTGCGAGTACTACTACGTCTCTTTGTCTTTCCCTTAGATACATCTAACTCAGTATACTTAAAGGATTGAGAAACTAATAATAATTTTTGTGCAACATTTGTAGGAAATTTAAGAATTTTAAGTTAGTTTAAAAATACACCTTTGTAGTCAGGACAGTGTCTCACACCTGTAATCACAGCACTTTGAGAGGCTGAGGTGGGAGGATCCCTTGAGCCCAGGAGTTCGAGACTAGCCTGGGCAACATAGTGAGACCCTATCTCTACAAAAAAATATATATATGTATATGTATGTATGTATATATATATATATATACGTATATATATGTATATATATACGTATATATATGTATATATATATAGTTGGACATAGTGGGGTACCTATAGCCTCAGCTACAAAAACAAAACAAAGCACACTTTTGCCAATATGCTGTTTTAAAATGATTTTATTTTACCATTTGCTTTAAGTATGTTTTGCCAAAACTATGGGCCTATAGACTTTATTTATAGAAAATGAGTCAGTTCTGTGTTTTGGAGACAGGTTCTCACTCTGTCACCCAGGCAGAAGTACAGTGGCGTGATCTCAGCTTATTCTGCATACTCTGCCTCCTAGGCTCAAGCGATCCTCCCACCTCAGCCACCCAGCTAGCTGACTACAGGTGCACAACACCGTGCTCGGCTAATTTTTTGTATTTTTATTAGAGATGGGGGTTTTGCCATGTTGTCTAGGCTGGTCTCGAACTTGTTGGCTCAGCTGTCCATCTGAGTTGGCCTCTCGAAGTGCTGGGACTACAGGTGTGAGCTACACCTAGCCTGGGATCAGTTCTTATTGTCAAACCAATTAGTTCAGTCAGACTTTCTTTCAGAAAAAGTCTGACTTTATTTTTTTCTCAACATTTTATTAACATTTTCAAGCATACAGAAAAGCTGAAAGAAATATAAAGTGAACACCTGTAATACTTACCACCGTTATACAATGCACATTTTATCTTACTTGCCTTATCACATCTCCATTCAGTTAGCCCCCTAACCATTTATCAGTACATTTTACTTTTATAATTCAGTTCATTAAAGTAAATTGTAGATATTGGTACAGTTTACCTCAAAATCCTTCAGCATGCATATCGTTAACTACAGTTGTTTATAACTTTTTGAGGTAAAATTTATATGCAGTAAAGTCCACAAATCCTAAATGTGTCATTAGATCCATTCTGACTGACGTATCCCCACTCTCATCAAAACTGTTAACGTCACCTCAGCTAGTTGCCTTGTACCCCTTCGTAATCTACCCCACTACTTCCTGCAAGAGGCAACCACCTGATTTTTTTCACCATATGTTAGTTTTGTCTGTTCTAAAAATTGAAATAAGTGGAATTACATACATATGTAACTTATGTATGACTTTTTAAACTCACCATAATTATCTTAAGATTCACCTATATTGTAGCCTGTATCAGTTTCCTTTTTATTGCTGAGTAATAGTACGGTATATGCATGTACCACATTTTGTTCTGTTGATTCTCACATGGACTGAATCCAGGTTTAAGTGATTATGAATAAAGCTGCTATTACTATTCTTGCACAGATGTTTTTATAGACATACACTTTTACTCCTTTTAGTTGAATTCCTAGGAGTATAATTTCCAGATCATAGGATAATATGTGTTTAGTTGTATAAGAAATGGGCAGACCTGTTCTCAAAGTGAATGTACCTTTTCTTCTATTGAAAAGGAAGAAAATATTTAAGAAATGTTTTTATAGGTACAAGGTGGAATGTACCATTTACGATAATGAAGCTTTGATTGACATCAAATGTTGACAGGATGTGGTACAGTCTTTTTAATTTTAGCCACCTAGTAGTCGTGCAGTAGTATCTCACTGTGGTTTTAACTTGGATTTCTTTGACTAATGATGTCGAGCAATTTTTGAAGTTTTTATTGGTCATTTATATAATCTTTTTGAAATACTTTTCAGATTTTGTGCCTTTTAACAATTGGGACTTGGTTACTTTTCAGTTAAGATTTCTTTAATGATTTGTCAGATACATTTGTGGGTATTTTCTCACATTTTCTGGCTTGCCTAATTATTTTCTTAATAGTGTCTTGATGAGCAGAAGTTTTTTATTTTGGTAAGTTCAGCTTATCAACTTTCTTCGTGGTCATTGTTTTCTGTGCTCTACATAGAGAAACCCTTGCTTCTATGCACTTCCTCTCTCCTCTACCAAGTTACAAAGATAATTCTTAGAGAAGCTTTATAGTTATACTTAGGTTTCACTTTTAGGTCTCAGATATCTATTAAATTAATGTTTGTATGTAGGTCAGAGTTTATTCCCTTCTCCCCATATGGTGTTCCAGCAACATTTTTTAAAAGGTTTTCCCCAATGAATTGCTCAAAGTCTCATATATCGGGATTACACTGTGCAGATGGTTCCATACTTAGGATGGTTCAACGTATGTTTTTTGACATGATGATGGTGTGAAAGTGATACGCATTCAGTTGAAACTGTACTTTGAGTATCCATATAACCATTCTGTTTTTCATTTTCATTACCTAAATTTTCAATAAATTACATGAAATGTTCATCACTTTATTATAAAACAGGTTTTCTTTTAAATGATTTTGCCCAACTGTAGGCTAGTGACAGTTTTCTGAGCACAGTTAACGTAGGCTAGGCTAAGCTATAGATGAGATGTATTTAAATGCATTTTCAATTTACAGTGTTTTCAACTTACAATGGGCTTATCAGACTATAACCCCACTGTAGTTGAGGAACATCTGTATATTAATTTGGTGGGTATCACTTTTTAGCACTATTGAGTCTTCCAGTACGTGAACATGGTTTATGATTTTCTTATATTTATTTATTTATTTTTTGAGACTGAGTCTTGCTTCGTCACCCAGGCTGGAGTGCAGTGGCATGATCTTGGTTCACTGCAACCTCTCTGCCTCCCAGGCCAAAGCAATTCTCCTGCCTCAGCCTCCTGAGTAGCTGGGACTGCAGGCCTGTGCCCCATGCCCACTTAATGTTTTTTGTATTTTTAGTAGAGACAAGGTTTTACCATGTTGGCCAGACTGATCTCGAACTCCTGACCTCAAGTGATCTGCCCACCTCAGCCTCCCGAAGTGCTGGGATTACAGACGTGAGCCACCATGCCCAGCCTCAAGTATTTTCTTTAATCCTCACAAAACACCTAAAAGGTGGCTACTGTTGCCTCTTAAAAAGATTAAAAATGCTCAGAAAGATGCTCAGAAGGACACAGTGGCAGACCTAGTGAGCAGAACAAGGTCTGTTAGTTGTCTAAAGCTGTTGATTTTTTCAGCCTGCCACACTAACAGTTTTAACAGGTATGGCCTCCATTGATTAGAATCTAGTGAAGGAATCCTACAGTGGTAGTGAAAACCTTTATCTGGAGGAATGTCTGGGTAAGGAGGAAAGTGAGGTCTGTGGTGGTGGGGTTTGTGTGGGTGAGGGTAGAGTTACACTGTGTGTAGAACTCCAGGCTCTTGGATGCATGTAGCCATTTGGTCCTTAAAGGGTTTAACAGACCTGTTGATCAGGCCTGGGGTCTTTCAGCTTGGGGTGGAAAGGTTGTGTTAGTTGTATACACCAGTACTTTTCAAACTTTTGAGATGGAGACTGCTTTGTTGCCCAGGCTGGAGTACAGTGGCGCAATCATGGCTCACTGATGCCTTGAACTCCTGGGCTCAGGCAATCTTCCCAAAGTGCTGGGATTATAGGCATGAGCCACCATACCCAACTGCTCAGACTTTCTTTGCATACATATATATTAACTGGGAATCTTGTTAAAATGCAAATCTCAGTTCTCTCGGTCGTGGGTGGGGCCTGAGACTCAGTATTTATAACAAACTCCTGCTGCTGCTCACATTGCTGGTCCGTCACACTATACTTTGAATAGCAAGAGCATAGTTGATTCTGAGTGAGGGATGAGGGTAATCATATGCAGTTACCCTGATTTTAATGGGTAGAGAATGGCTACTTCTAGACATAAATGCCCTCAGTTTGGGGTGGAGAAGATTATATAGCTACTTGATTTAGGGGGCAATAGATACTTAAGTATGGATGAAGGAAGTATTATGTTTCGGTAACTAATACATATGGGTGAAGTCTAAAGTATATGCTTAGCTGAGGGAAGGTGAACGTAGAGAAGCAGGTGGGAGTAGTCGGAGTGGGGCAGCACCAGTATGGGCAGTTCTTGTTTGGCCTTTGCAGTGACGATCAAGCCTTTGACAAACACAGATAGGTAACAAGCAGAGTATCTACAGCCAGCAGGAATAACGTGGATGGATGACACAGCAGCAAAGCTTTAAAAAAAAATCTCCAATGGAAGGAGACTGATAATTTCCCCCTCTAGGCTATGCCTGAGTGCCTATGGACATAGGGTGTACTGCAGGAAGCTCTGAACAACTATTCCTATGGCAGCATTATCCTCTTGACCCTGCCATGGGAGGTCCCAGGTGGGAATGCTTCCTGTATCTGCTTCTCCTTGCAACAGGGGAGAACAAGCAGGTGGAGTGCTACCAGCTGAGTCCAGGTGTGAGCAGCCTGTCTACTGAATCTGGGCCTGTTGCCCTACCCTCCTTTGTGAGGAAGAAGCACAGTGACCCAGGGCTCATGTTGGAAAAGGACTGATGTGGAAGGAGATGACAAAGATGAAATGGCGGAAGCTCCAGAAGCCAAACTTTCTTAGACTTTGTTGCTGGGGCTGAGAGTGGCCACAGAAATAAAGCACTGATCTTGTGCAGCACCTCTGAAAAAGGGCCTGGGCATTAGAGGCATCAGTGGCCTCACGGCTGCCCAGTATCATACTCAGGGCTCGTAGAAGGGCAAGAGAAACAATATTGACAGAGCTGAGTGATTAAGCTTCAGAGTTTGGTGTTTCTAATAGGGCATAACAATATTTTAGAGACTGTTTCTCTTGTTTTGGTTTGTCAGATGCTGCTTTGAGAGTGTTTCCTTAGTCTGTGCCTGCATTTGCAGGAAGAGGGGGAGGAGTGGAACTGGGCAACTATATCTGCTTATGACTAATACCCATCTTATTAGGGTGAGGGAGTCTGGGCAAAGAGATTATCCTAGTCAAGGCAGGTCTCACTCTGGCATATGAGTTGTGGCCATGTCCTGTGAGGTGTACCTGGAAAAGCCCAGTGACTCTCCCATCCTCTGCCAAAGCTGACCCCCTTTCTCTGTGATAAGCTGTTCTAGACAAGCCTGAAACACCAGGTGTTGTTCCCCAGGGTCCAAGTGTACAGTGTTTTTCTGAAGGTTATCTTGTTCCTCAGTGGTAAACACTGCTGTGTCAGGGTGCTGCTCAGGGGCCACTTGGAGCACACAGATTTTTGCTAGCAGGATTGTGAAGGTTTGCATTGGGCTGCAAAGCCAGGGCTTGAGCCAGCAGCTGGAGAGAGTCCAGGACTAGAGTGTTTTTGGGTTTGGCAGTGGAGAGCAGAGGGAGGGAAAGGGAGGGGCAGGAGGACAGAGCCACACAAGCAGGCAGTCGGCTGCTTTGGCTTTGCTGTCAGCAGAGAGGACTTCAGTCGTGCCGAGGGCTGCTTGGCCACCATTGCTGGAGATCGGAGAGCACTGCCTTGCAACCCAGACTTACCGGCACTGCACCGGGACTATTCCAAGTAGCTGTTGTGCTGTCTTTCCCTGGGAGGCAAGTCTCCTCCCTGTTGTCCCCTCCTGCTCCTCCCCCGTTCTGTGAGGGATGATGCCGCTCTCTATTGCACGGCTCAGCCGGCTGATGTCACTGGCAGCGGGAAGCATCAGCAGCCTGATCACATGCTGGCCCAGTCTGTAATGCAGACGGGATAGGGGTGTGTGTGTGTGGGGAGGGGGCCTATATGGCAACTGCTCTTGTTCGAACGCCCCCAAAAGTGCAGAGGCAGTGGCTGCAGCATCCAGCCAGCTTGGATGTCTGGCCCGTGAGCCTGGGGAAACTATTATTAATAATATTTACTGTTGATAATATTGGGGAAAACAGCCCTTAACTCTGAGGTTTCTGCTGTGCTCCTGTCCAACGCAGACTTCCAGGACTCTGAAGAAACAGTTACAAGCAGGATGCTTTTTCCAACCTCTGCGCAAGAATCTTCCCGTGGCCTCCCAGATGCAAATGACTTGTGCCTTGGCCTGCAGTCCCTCAGTCTTACGGGCTGGGACCGACCCTGGAGCACCCAGGACTCAGATTCCTCAGCCCAGAGCAGCACACACTCGGGTGAGTACCAGAGAAGGAGTTGGCTGGGGGAAGGGGATGCATGGGGGTGGTGAACGAAGATATCCACAGCAACAGTTGTTCTGTTCCCCTTTGCATCACTCCCCACCATACACACATACAACATGGAGCTGTTTTGCAAGAGATGGAAATGCTAGCTGTGAGTGTGGCAGGACAGATGGCTCCACGTAAAGGCAGGCATGCCTCTTCCACTTACCCTGATAAATCCCCTGGAGTTGTTAGCCTGCACCTGGAGTGCCCCTGAGGAGGGTCCCCAAGGTGATGGCCTCATGCAGAAAAGATCCAGCTAACCCCCTGGTGCCCAGGCCTGTCTTGGAGATGATGAAGCAAAACACTTTTAGGTGGGGGAGGGGAGTTAAGGGGCTGATTACTGGATGACCAGAATTACTCAAGTGGCTTTAAAAACTAGGGAGTTATATGAAGGGTGGGTGGTCTCTGAATCATGGCAAAGGAAGGATTTTAACCTCAGATGAGGCTGGATAATGTGCTGGGATATTGGAATTGACTTAACGTAAGGTTAAGAGCATTGATCCTGGAAAGGGGTAGGCAGGGTAAGTGGGGCGGGGTAACTCCCAGCTACAGAGCCTTTTTTTTTTTTTCCTTTGTGTTGAAAGTGACCAGCTGGATCAAAGAGGAGCCACTCCCCTTTAGGATCCCTTGTCTTCTTGGTAGGATTCAATGGGGACAAACTAAAGGGACTTTTTGGCAGCCCCCCTTGAACTGCTTCTGCTCAGACCTTCCGTTACCCGTTTATTTCCCTCTTGTGGTACAAGGAGGAGGGGCAAGTCTTGGAGTATTCAGGAAGAAATGTGAACTTAAATACTACAGGTATACTTACAACCTACATATTTTGCTTCATATAAATTGCATCATAATAAAGAGGTATTGGCAGCAGATACTCTAAGAAAATGAAAAGGTGGTAAGGGGCAGTAGGGGGGTGGGTGCAGCCATTTGTTGTTGGTGCTGACACTGGGAAACACCAAACCTGCTAGCCTTCCCTTCCCTTCCTGGTCCAGGAACCGGCAGCCATGGCAGCAAGGTACCGTCTTGTTGATTTCTGTGGCCTCCACCCTGTTTGGCGCAAGTCTTTTTTTAGAACGCTTTGCAGAGCCTGGGCCTGTTGTGTCTGTTAGGCATTTTAATGCCAGTTGTTTTGGTAAAACCCCATTTAGGGGAGGGGTATTGAAATCATTTGATGTGGATATGGTTGGGGAAGAGCTTTACCTTAAGTAACTACTTCTGGGTTAAGATAGGGTTTCTTGAAGTACTGGCCTTCTGCTGACTCAGGTTTTTCCAGAAAGGTCAGTAACTGCCCTGTTCCCCTAGGCAAGGAAATATGGTATCACTGTTTGGTATCCTATGCCTGGAGACCTTGGCTTGGACACCACGATACTTTCTTTTGTATATTCTTGAAGCCAACCTTGGTGGCCTATGAAGCCAGCCTCTCCTGTCCTCACTTCTACTGTATCGGAGCAAAAGATACAAGAGCTCACATAGGAGATGGGCACCTGTTTATGGGTGATCAATGTTTGACCAGGGCACTGTCTTTCACTGGTATCAGTTTGAAGTATAGCCCTTCTTCTGCTCTGGTTCTCTAAGCTACAGTGCTCTTCCTGAAGGCTTAGCTTGGTTTGAAAGTTGCTGTGAAATTCAGCTATTAAAAGTAGCTTGGATCTAGTCATAATATCCACAGCTTCCCCGCCACCTGAAAGGCCTATGGTTGTAGCTGTTTGTCTCTGAAATAGAAATGGTTTTTCTTTTCCACTTTCCATCCCAAGCACTTTAGTGATAAATACTACATGATTTTGTGGACCAGGGAGGGCCTGCAGCCTGAGACTCAGAATTCATAAGGACCAGAACCGGAGTTGCCCCAGCAGCATGATCTGGCTGTGTGGGTACATCTTCCTTTCTGAGGGTTGAGGACACACCCATCCCTAATCGTCGTGTTGCCTTTGGCTGTCACCACAGCTCCAAAACCATCGCTCTTTCCCTGGGCTCTGGGCCTTCTTGGAAAGCCCACATGAGGGTGCCGCCTCCTGGAGGAGGATGCAGCCCTCCCACCAGCCAGCTGCAGTGCCAGATCGTGCACCCTCACCAGCAATGCGGGAACATGCAGCCCACATTCCAGTGCCTACACTGCCTTTCCGACTGAAAACCAGCTAGCTCAGTTGCTTCAGTGAGGGAGGAGGCTTTCAGCAGCTTTGGGCATTTGGGGAGTTATCCTTGCCGACATCCTGTTACACTGTTGCCTCTGTGTAGAGACCAAGATGCAAGCTTATTCCTTGAGCTCTGCTTGGTGATATATGGCCCAAGGCAGGCAGCTATGGCATCACATCTGACCATCTTCTACCACTCTTAAGTAATCAGCAAGGTTGGAGATAGTAGGGCTTTTGGCCAAATTCTTCCGGGAAACATTGAGCATTTGTCATGTGCAGCTCTGGAAGTACAATAATGAATAAGATAAAATCATTACCTTTAAGAATCTCCATGGCTGTCAAAGAAAAACAAATGAGAAAGTATACCAAGTGCTGCATGAGAGCTGCTACGATAGGGGCTTCCATTTTTTCCTCTAAGGATTGTCTTCATTGTAACAACCTTTCATCAGATTCTCAGCTTGAGGCTGGTACATGGATACTATTCTCCAGGAGCCAGAATACTTCTGCTGTCTAGATTTCCTTGGCCTCATAATCCTGCAAGAAGACCCAGGGATAGTCGGTTTTTGAAATTGTACCTGCAAGGCCTGCATGAGCTTGGATGTAACACTTTGTGGGGTCCTTCTCTTCTAGACTGTGCCTACCATGGGGCACCACCCCTTGCTGGGGAGGAAGCCTTTCAGGGCTAGATGAGTGTTTTAAGTGCATTTTTCTCATACCTCAGTGGTACATGTCCAGGGCTGCCCTTGTCCTGCTTGCAGTGTCTTAAGATCTGTAATGGAACAGCAGGTCTGTAGAAGCTGTCCTCAGTATCCCAGAATGAGGGATAGAATGACTAATAACCACCATTTATTGACTGCTTTTTGTGCTAAGTATATCACATGATTTTAATGCTTGCACAGATGAGGAAATAGGCTCACAGAGGTTACAAAGTGCCCAAAGTGACACAGCTACTGGAAGACTCAGATTTCTAACCCAGGTCTCTGGTTATAAAACTCACTCAGAATTCTAACCCAGGTCTCTGGTTATAAAACTCATATGCTTCCTGTTACACCTGTGGTCCTGTTAGTAGAACCCTAACGTATTGGGTGAGAAAACTTAAAGTAAGCATATACTACACAGGCTATTCGGGTAGAGGTGGTGTGCTTCCTTGATGAGATCTCTGAAGGTAAGGACATATAGTAGACAGTTCCAGCCCCCTCTCAGTCCCTGAGTCTTAGCTCATCAGCTGCACTACCCGCTGGATATGTCTTCTGCCTTCCCCCTTGTGACTCTTCTATGTGCAGCATTATTCAGCAGAAGAGTGAGGTGACTGAGACTACTTTGTGGGACCTGGAAATAAGGACTCTTCCTAATGTTGTTTAGTGCAGAAGCCCAGTGGGCAGACCATATGTGCATTCTAAAGATACCAGTGTCAGAGGGCATTGTCTGTTTTTTCCCACTCCTCTTTAGAAGTCCCGTGAGCACTAACCCATTCACACTCTGTTTTTTTGTTTGTTTTTGAGATGGAATCTTGCTCTGTCACCCAGGCTGGAGTGCAGTGGTGTGATCTCAGCTCACTGCAATCTCCACCTCCTGGGTTCGAGCAGTTCTCTGTCTCAGCCTCCTGATTAGCTGGAATTACAGGCACCCGCCACCATGCCCGGCTAATTTTTGTATTTTTTTTTTTTTTAGTAGAGGTGGGATTTCACCATCTTGGCCAGGCTGGTCTTTAACTCCTGACCTCATGATCCACCTGCCTCAGCCTCCCAGAGTGCTAGGATTACAGGCATGAGCCACTGTGCCTGGCCCAAACTCATTTTCTACCCTAACTGCTAATAAGTGAATGGAATGTTCCCTTTGCTGTGTCACTTGGACGTTCCCCATTGGTCTGCAGGCTAGATCAGCCTAAGATGAGGGCGGAGTCTTCAGCAGTTTGCATCTGAAGCTTCTTCCAAACAATCATTCTGAGGCGACATTCAGAACGGGATTAGGTCTGTCCTCTGTAGAACATGGACTTCCTCAGCCCAACCAAGGTCTCTTGCAAATCTGCCTCAACTCCCAATTTTCCACTACTGTATTCCCAGCAGTAGAACAGTGCCTGGTTAGTGGCTAATACATATTTTTTGAATGAATGATGAGTGCTGAGCCACTATGTTTATCCTGGGTGTTTTTTAACTGCAGATTTCAGACACGGTCTCTCCTATTCTTCTACCTCCTGCTTGTGTGTTAGCTGGATGGACAGATTCTTCAGAGATCAGTATCTTGGGCCCTGTAGCTTCTAGGGCATGGTGATGTATTTATACAAAGTTTTCATCATACAATGGAGCATGAGTTCTATTGTGGAATCACGTAGTCTGGGAAAGTTTTCAGTGCAGAAAGGAGGGAGGACCTCAGAAGCAGTGTGGCCAGGGAGGCCTCCAATGTGAGAAAGAGGTTGGAGGGGGCATTGATTGGTAACAGGAGCAGGATGTGTGCTGACCTTACAAGGGACATGAGTATATCTTTTCTGCAGGTAATGGAACTTGCATGGTGATCAGGACTGGGTGTTACACTGGGGAGAAGGGCTGTGTTTGTCACTAACCTGAACTTGTGGGATCCACAGTTGGCAGGGGGAGTCCACACTCTCATTACTGCCACGGTTGAGATGTGGTATGGAGTTGCAGATTTGGAGTCACAGGCAGAGTGGTCTGTTTTCATACGTAGAATGAATACTTCTCTCCCCTCTTCCTATGCCTTCAGAGAGATCCTGAGCAAACATCCTAGAACCAAGGATGGCGATAGGGAAGAAGGGTTCCAGGTATACGGCCTTACATCACAGGCTAGAAATAATGGCTCCTGGTCTGGATTTTCCCCATTGGACTATTCCCATTAGGTAACAAGCATTTGACTATCATGTCTTGGGGCTAGTCTCTGCTTCAGCTAAGCTCAACCTCAGATGGTCTTATAATACAGACATACAGTGCCAGGCCCTTGTTGCCATTGCAAATGCTGCCATCACAATCTAGGTGCCTTTGTGCTCTTGGGGAAGGCTTCCGAAAATTCGAACAGTGACTCAGCTATAAAATTGACAGGAGCTGGCATAGAAGGGTGAAAGGAGAGAAAGTTAACAATCAGCCTAAAAATATTACTGCTGATTTGGTCTCTTATACTCTCTGAGGTAGCATTAATGAACTGGAACACTCTGCCAGGTCCTCTCCTCCCCGTGACTTCTCTGAGAGATATCTGTGACTGAGGCTGATTCCTGCCAGCGTGTGAGTGGGGATGGGTACTTCTGTTCTAGGAAGAGCACAATGTCTTACCCACTTCTAGAAGATGGAGATTTGCTGGACACATGGACACTAGAGCTGGAGTTACTTGGTGTACCTCAGACTTTCCATGGTCCCTTGCATTTTAGAGGCCAGGAGAGAACAGAGCAAAGAGGTCAGGGCCTTGGCCATTATTGGGGGTTGACTCTAGGACTTCTCACCACCCCTCCCCTTCCTCTAATCCATCTAGGTTAATACTTGACATTTGGACTTACGAAGTTGTGTGCCCCATGATGGAGGGTGGACTTTGAGATGAGACACTGACTTGCATTATAAGGGACCTGTCATTTCCACTGGATTTTAGTTTCTTTGGCTTAAAGAGAGTACCTTTCCAGTTAGGTATACTCGTGGCTTTGAATGTAAAAGGGAACAGTCTAAAGCTAGCTGTTTTGCTCTTTCCTCCTGATTCCCAGCTGGTGGAAATCGGTGCTGCTTACTCAGCAACCTTATATAGGGCAAGTATGGTCTCATGAGCTGGAAGCAAGACAGGCTTCCTTTCTTGAAATGAAGTTCCCCCACTTCCCTAGGAACCCAGTGTCATTGCTGCTTTCCTTCCTTTGATCTGTAGATACTCAGAGAACTGCCCGGCCAGGCCCTGTGGAGGTACAGTCAGGTCACTCTAGGGCATCTTGACTATGGGTGGCAGTTTTGACAAAATTCGCTTGGTCTGTGGGTTGAAGGAAATGTCAAACCAGCTGGCAAGTTCTAGGCCTCTTGTCTTTTCAGTGTCTACTAGTCAAACTTACAGTATATCCCTTCTGATTTAACATTTGCAGGAAGCTGATGCATGGAGATGCTGACATCCCACATGTGTTAATTCTGGGGCCCCCTGATCCTATTCTCTAGGATGGCATTGCCCCTTTCTGAGCCATCAATCCAAGTCCTTTCCCTGTTTTTCTATGTGATTGGCATATAATTCAGTGATACATTCTTCCTTGCCCTTGTACTTGAATGTAGGAGTGTATTTCAGTGGCCCTGAAGATCCCAGGAAAGTCTGGGGAGGATTGATCAGGACAGGGTGATTTCCACCCTGCCCCTGCTCAGGCAGAGCAGCTTTCTTCAGCCTTTTTCTCTTTGAAGAAATTGAGACTCAGGGAAGAAGTACTGTCACAAGTGTGATGTGGTGAGTCACTGTGGTTCTCTAAACCTCTGTTTTGGTGATGGGCTGGGTAGGGATGAATTAAGGTTTATTCCCCTAAATCTGTATTGCACTCTAAGTCAACATTGTGTCCTTAAATTGTATCCTTGATAGAAAAGGGTAGAGCCTCAGGGAGCATACTGGCTCTATGGAATACCGTACCCTCTATCTTTCAGTGGAATTCAGCAATCATTGTTCACCTGCTTTTGGCCAGGTATTGAGCTAATTGCTATTGGAGTGGGGTGGTAAAGATGGTTCTTGATATGCTTGGTTGAAAAGGCACAACTTCTTATACATGTGGGCCTACAAATATCTATGCAAATTTTTTGAGACTTTAAAAAGCAGATTATTTCTTCTAATAGGGAGAGACTCCAGAAGTACTCAATTACTGTCTTACCTCTAGGACCCTAGCTCCTATTACTTGTGCTTGATTTCCCTTTGCTGATTAGATAAGTTACCTTGAAAGGGGCAGAGAAAGCCAAATGGGAATTGACTTGTTTACTTTCCTGTCATTTAAAAAAAATGGAAATAATTTCAGATTTATAGAAGTTGTGAAAACAGGCTGGGCACAGTGGCTCACACCTGTGATCTGAGCACTTTGGGAGGCTGAGGCAGGAGGATTGCTTGAGCCCAGGAGTTCAAGACCAGCCTAGGCAACATAGTGAAATCCTGTCTCTACAAAAAAAGAAAAAAAATTAGCCAGACACGGTGGCATGTCCTGGCTACGTGGGAGGCTGAGGTGGGAGGCTGAGACTGCAGTGAGCTCTGATTGTTTACCTGCACTCTAGCCTGGGTTACAGAGGGAGACCCTTGCTCAAGAAAAAAGAATAGAGATGATCTTACATTCATACTTAACAAAACAGTTAACTTCAGTCAATTTAAAGTTGATATACTACTTTGGTTAAACTGTCCTTCATATTCCAGTTTTGTCAAGTGACCCAACAATGTCCTTAAATCCTTAATAACATTTTTCTCTTTCTGCTCTTAAGTTGCCTCTAGCACCTTTTGGTGTTTTGCTCGGTATGAGCTTACACAGTCCTTTGGTTGTCTTGAATGTTTTTCACAGTGATCAGCTTGTTGTGGCCATCACTTTTGCTGAAACTATGATAATCCTTACCACTCTTTTTTTTATATTCTTATTTTTTCATGGTTACTGTGTCTGTCTTGCCTCTCTGTGTTGTCCTCCACTCCCACCCAGTGTTTTCAGAGAGAAGGAACTGTTGAGTAAATGTCCTATATAGCCATGTTGATTTCTTTATCTGATGCCTTTTTTTCTCTTAAATATTTACTGTTTTAGTGTGAGAACTGTATTTAAATTATAAACTCCAGTCTTTTTTTTTTTTTTTTTCCTTGAGACAGGATTTTGTCCTGTTGCCCAGGCTGGAGTGCAGTGGCACAATCATGGCTCACTGCAGCCTCAACCTCCTGGGCTCAAGTGATCCTCCTGCCTAAGCCTCTTGAGTAACTGGGACTATAGGTACATGCTATAATGCTTGGCTGAGTTTTGTTTTGTTTTTTAAGAGATAGGTCTGCCCAGGCTGGTCTTGAACTCCTGGCCTCAAGCAATCCTCCTGCCTCAGTCCCCCAAGTTGGTGGTATTTCAGGTGTGAACCACTGCACTTGGTCATAACCTGTAGTCTTTAAGTCAGAGGAAATAATTATATATGAAAGATGTTTGGGTGTGATAAGGCAATTGATTAGGAATTTGAAGTAGCAAGCCTCAGGTTTGCATGGATCAGTGCTTCTCAAACTTAATGTGTACACAAATCTCCTGGGGATCTTTTTAAAATGGAGATTCTGCGTCAGGTCTCGGATGGGACCCAAAATGCATTTTTAATGAGTTCCTATGGTGTCGAGGCCCTAGATAAGATTTAAGACCCGAATATTCTAGGTCCTAAAGCAGGAACTTCTGGTAGGTGAGATCACTAGTCTGTAGTTCATGATCTTAAAGGATTCAGACAAAGGAAAGGTGCCAGGAACGTGAAGACAAACAGATGTGAAGTCCTAAAGATTTAAAAAAAAAAAAAAAAAAAAAAAAAAAAACACTAGCTAGTGAATGGTACTTGGAGTGGGAAAGAATCCAGTCTCACTCTGTCACTTACTAGCTGTTAATTTTTACAAACTTGACTACCCCAAGTCTTGGTTTTTCTTTTGTTAAGATGCAGTAATAATATCCACTTCTTAGGATTTGGTGAAGACTGTTTACCTAAAATGCTTCTAACACAGTACTTGGCGCATGCTACAAGTTCAGTAAGTTGGTAGTAGCTTAACTGAACCTGGTCCAGATTTGTAGAACAGATGAACCACCATGAACTTAAGGAGCACTTAAGGAAGTAGAATGAGTTAGTGACCAACGTGGGTTGTCATGCTATTTTCTACTTAGGCAGGTTTATTGTCAGATTAAAGGATCACTACAGAGATAATTCCTAGCGTTGGTACAGGAATTTGACAAAGCCTCAAGATACCTTTATAGACACACTAAAGAATTTTCAAGTTAGTGGAAGTAGATGAGTTTGTAGCTGGTGAAACAGATGTACCAACACAATAGTGAATACAAATTGATGTGAATGAGCAAAGGGGTCTGTAGTGCTTACCGTGTTGCTCTTTTGACTCTTCCCAACATATGTTTAAAAGAAGAACCTCGGGTGAGGACAGTTACCAGAGCCCATACTTTGTCACCTTTGGTGTTTTCAGACACACGCCTTTGGGGCAGCATCCCCTCTTGACTGTTTTTTCTGGCAGACTTCTTTATGCTGTTTCTCCCTTGACAACTCTCAAAGCTCTCTGCTGGGCCACTTGACACTTCCCATTTCCAGGGTTAACAAATTGTCCTCCTCCTTGTCACTGGTGAATGCTCCCTCCAGCTTCTGCTTTAGCTGAAGACTTTCCCTTTAGGATGCTGCTATGCCAAGTAGAGCCTACTCATTATCCCAGGTCTCTGAAAATCTCAGTGTTTGTTTAACTCCAGGCCCATTTATCACCATAGGTCTCTTTAGTGTCGACATCAATGACTTAACTAATATTTCACACTTAACACATTTTAAGTCAGCCACCTCTAGTTCCATATTCTGGACTTTGCCATCCTCAGAACTCTTAATCTTCACCATCCCACCTCTTCTATTTATCTTGTGTGCGACCTTCATTCTTCTTATAGCTATCAGCCTATTGAAATCTCTGGTTTTCCATTTATTTGTTCCCAATCTATTGACTTTATTCTGCCTTTAGCCTATAATGCACAATCCATTCTTCGTTTCCTTTCTTGCTGTTACCACCAACTCTCTTGTCCCATTTCTTCCTTCATACCCCCTTGGGGTAACAAAATCATAGCTCTGTATCGGTCCAGTGTCCATCCAGGTACCTGAACTCTGCTGGAGAAAATCCTTTAAGTCCAACTTAGTTTTCCTCTCTGCTGGGCACTGCTTCCTGCTGGTACTCTTCCTTAGTTTCCCCGGTCAGCCTTCTTTGCTATCTCCACAATAGTTCTGCAGACCACCTTTTCCGTGTCTCTTAGTTGCCCTTAAGATAAAATCAACTGGGTACAGTGGTTCACACCTGTAATCCCACGACTTTGTGAGACCGAGGCACAAGGATTGCTTGAGCTCAGGAGTTCAAGAACAGCCTGGGCAACATAGTGAGACCCTGTCTCTACTAAAAAAATTTTTTTTAAATCAGCTGGATATGGTAGGTACCACATGCCTGTAGTCCTAGCTATTCTGGAGGCTGAGGTGGGGAGATCACTTGAGCCCAGGAAGATTGAGGTCGAAGTAAGCCACTGCATTCCAGCTTGGGTGATAGAGCTAGGCCCTGTCTCAAAAAAAAAAAAAACAATTGACAATAAGATAAAATAAAAACTCTTTAACCTGGGTGTCAAGATTCTTTGTGATTTGAATTGTTACTTCATTGTTCATCACCCTAACTTGTTTTTGTGAAATATGGAAAAGGATGAGGCCCTCCAGGGCATTGGTAACACTTTTAAGACCCATGGATATGATCTGTTGATTTTTCATAGTGCCTCTTTGCCAGGCTTTGCAGCATTAGGGAGAAACCTGAATAAAATCTTCATATATTCTGCCTTCCGAGGGCATGGACTCTACAGGTTTTGCTTTTGGATTTCTTTCAGGCAGGAGTTCATCAAGGATTTTTTTTTTTTTTTTTTTTTTTTAAACAGAGTCTTGCTCTGTCTCCCAGGCTGGAGTGCAGGAGTGCGATCTCCGCTCACTGCAATCTCTGCCTTCCGGGTTCAAGCAATTCTCATGCCTCAGCTTCCTGAGTAGCTGGGATTATAGGTGTGCGCCACTATGCCTGGCTAATTTTTGTATTTTTAGTAGAGACAGGGTTTTGCCATGTTAGCCAGGCTGGTTTCAAACTCCTGACCTCAGGTGATCCACCCACCGCAGCCTCCCAAAGTGCTGGGATTACAGGTGTGAGCCACCATGCCTGGCCCAATGATTATTTGAGAAGTTTGTCAAAGATTATTTCTGATGGTTATCAGAATCCAAGTATTTTGAGACACTTAGTTTCAGCATACAGTTAAATGCTAAAGCTTTGAAAACTGCTTCAAAAGGCAATTTCAAAGTTAGGAATGTTTCCTTGAAAAACAAAATGCTAAACTAACTCCTTGCTGTATGTGGTGTGGCTGTACCCCACCTGCATCCCACAACATGCATATACGACTAGCTAGAAACAAAAAGACTGACCAAACCAGGTGTTGGCCCAGTTGTAGAGGGACTGAAACTCTCATCACTGCTGGTGGGAATGTAAAATGGTATAGTACATCTACTTTGGAAAACAGTATTATGACAGTCTCTTTAAAAATTAAAGATATTTTTACCACAATAAAATAATAAATAGATAAATATATCTGCCTTGCGTTAAATGTTAAGGATATACCTACCATATCTTATCCAAAAGGGGAGGTCATATACTAAAGGAGAGTGGGCTGCTCTGGTCCCATGTTAGCACACGTTTGGGATCTTGTGCATATGGTCCATCAATGGCATGTGTGTCTGGCACCCTGAAAGCATGCATTGACTTTGATTTCAGGCTTGAGAGATTTATTCCTGCTTCTTGGGACTCCAGCTCCAGACAAGCATTCAGACTGACCTAGAGGCCTGGGAGAAAACCAGCTCTGGGTGACCTGTTTAATTTCATTGCTAGTCAGAGCTGTAGTAGAACCAATCACAGCTAGTTACTGAGCATTTACACATATTATTTTGGTTTTACCTCAGCCATTTTGAGGTGAATGTTCTCATTCTTCAGATGGAAAAAAAAAACCATTAAATTAAGTCTTCTTCCCTAGATTTAGCACCATAGCTCCATGGCAAAGCCCTCTTATTCCTCATAGTCATCCTCATGAATAGAGGGTGTGCTTTGCTTAGGGTCCCCAAGGCCAAATGTGGAAAATGTTGCTATTTTTTTATGTTTGATATTTAAATATTTATTGTGTGCTGGGTGCTACTCTGCTGAGCTCTTTCCATCTGCTATCTAATTATTGAGCTGCCTTAACAATGTTATGAAATAGTTGGTACTCCACCCTAGATGCCAGTGAGAAAATGAAGGATCAGAGAAGATAAGTCAGCTTCCCAGAGCTCATAGCCATATACAAGAGGTGTCAGACACAGGATTTCATCCCAAGTTTGTCTTAACTCAAAGAATGGGCTTAACCACGTCATTCTGCTTCCATCCTAAACATTTCAGGTTCGGGGGTGCATAGAAGAGAATCTGCATATGCTAGTAGTTTGTATAAGTGACCCTCTCACATAAGGTGGTATGCTTATGCTATACTAGATTTCTGGGACGTGGCCTGAAATTCTATATTTTAGCTATATAGCATCAGAAAGGTGGGAACTCTTCTAATAAATTGACAGAGTGTAGAGATGAAGTATGGTTTGGGTTTTTTAACTGTGCTATAGGTGTATTCAGGCATTAAATAGCTGTGACCAGGGTTCCCAGTGACAGTTTCCCAAATGCTGGCATTGACCTTTAAGCCTGTGTAGCAGAACCCAGCTGTTTTGCTGCTACTGTAATAGCAGGAACTCTGTCTTCAGTCAGCCTGTAACTTCCTCTAACAGTCCCTTGTGGCCAGGTCTCAGAGCCAGATACATATCTGTTCGTTACATTCTGTTTTGTTGGCATGCTTTTAGTGGTCTTGCCTTTGGTGTTTCTTGTTGGGTGGCTGTGGGAAAAGAAAGAGGCCGTTGGCTGCAAAGAAAACTAAGAGGTCATGAGGTTTCCTTTTTTGTCCTCCTAGTACTGAGCATGCTGCATAACCCACTGGGAAATGTCCTAGGAAAACCCCCCTTGAGCTTCCTGCCTCTGGATCCCCTTGGATCTGACTTGGTGGACAAGTTTCCAGCACCCTCTGTTAGAGGGTCACGCCTGGACACCCGGCCTATCCTGGACTCTCGATCTAGCAGTCCCTCTGACTCAGACACCAGTGGCTTCAGCTCTGGATCAGATCATCTCTCAGATTTGATTGTATGTAACTCATCTGGGAAAGGGGGGTTGTGAGTGGAGTTGCCTGTGTGTCTCCAAGGGGAAGGAGGGTACAATATCTGTGGGATGCCTGTCCCCTGGAATGTAAGCTGGGACGTGGGAGGAGGGGAGGAGCGGAGGCCGCTGTGGACATTTGTAGAGTTTCTCATCCTTAACAGGATAAAGAATGCTTTGAAGACCCATCAAGCAATACATTTCAGGACCTGAGCTCAGGACTTTCATTCTACTAGTTACTCCAAGAGTACTGAAAAACAGTTAATTTTAAAAGTAAATTTGAGGGCCCTGGCAGTGTTCTGTTTCTTTATTTACACGGGGTACTTTCTTTAGCCTTTAAACAGTGTCATTTATGTACTTTGATATATGATATCTCAAAATTAAGTAATAACTTAAAATCCTACCTCTGCTAATTACTTTAAAATTTTTTAATTCAGATCTTACTGTGGCTCCTATATTTTTTCCACTGACCCATGCCAGCTTTCAATTCATGCCATGATGAATCTATGAAATACCGCCTTAATTTTTGCATTTCACATTATTTATCTATAACCATGTATGATATGTGTGGTCTTCCTGCTAAGTAGAGTTGGCAAATGGATTAGAATAGGTAGGGGATGTTATAGATGGAGTAGTACAGATAATATACATAGGGGATAGTAGAAGTAAGTACAGGTGGGATTGGTAGTGAGAAATTACCCCAAATAAGAATACAGTTTCAGATGCCTTGTAAGCATTTTTGTTGCCAACTCCCCCGAGCTGAATGTGTAGTGAATAGAATGGCTTATTTTCTCACTCTTTTCTCTCCCATACCCAGGACTGGCAACATTGGTTGTGATTGCCTGTCCTCCTTTCCTAGAATATGGAAGTTGGCATTGGTGTTCTCACTGCCTGCCCATTGGTTTTATCTGTTTGGGCTACATTTCTAAAAGGGCAGTCACAAGCGGGTCCCTTTGCTTCTCTGGGCTGCAGTTACCTCTTCTGTAAAATGGGGTCAGATACAGAGCTGGAGGTCTGTTTGTGTTACTTAGATTGGACTCAGTCTTGGAAATTTATCTCATGACTGATTAATATTTGGGGATTTTAAAATATTCTGTCAACAAGTTATTTTGATAATGTGGTATCATTTCACACATGTAAATTAGAATTTTTAAAGCTTTGATACAAGCTTACAGTATTCTGATACATTTATGATATAACACAAAGCCCTCATAGATAGCACTTTAGGCATTTGACTTTCTAGAAATCTAACCAAAGAAAACACAAAATATGAAGAAGGTACATCTTAATTTTTATTTATGGTTCTGAAAACTTGGAAAGTATATATGTAACAGGAAGAGTATGGGTCAGTGAGATGTACCTTGTTCCCTAAATAGAATATGATAAATGCATTTTAAATGGTTATAAAGACTGGAAGTATGGAAAAAAAGGTTGAATGAAGAGAAAAGGAAAATTTGTTTAAATTACAGTATAACTACAGCTAATCAAAATTGCTTAGGAAGAAGGTCTAAAAGAATATATATCAAATGCTAAATGTCTTGGGTATTTTTAATAATTTCTATAATGTGATTATTACTTTATAACGAAACTATCCTTTAAAACCCTATCTTCCTTTTTCCTCCCCTAGTCAAGCCTTCGCATTTCCCCACCCCTGCCCTTCCTGTCTCTGACAGGGGGTGGTCCCAGAGACCCTTTAAAGATGGGGGTAGGGTCTCGGATGGACCAAGAGCAAGCTGCTCTTGCTGCAGTCACTCCCTCCCCAACCAGTGCTTCAAAGAGATGGCCAGGAGCTTCTGTGTGGCCATCCTGGGACCTCCTTGAAGCTCCTAAAGACCCCTTCAGCATAGAGAGAGAGGCCAGGCTGCACCGACAAGCTGCAGGTGAGTGTGCCTTGAGCATGTGTGGGGCCTGAGGCCTCATTCTGGGAGCAGAGAGGAAGTGACCTTAGTTCACACGCTTGTGAACCTTCTAGAGGAGGCTTGGTTGCATGGTGAAGTCTCCAGATCTGCAAATAATTAGATTTCTGTGGAGTAAGTACTAATGGGAACAAACTCAGGAATTTCTTGAGGCTGAGTGGAGAGGAAAGAAGCAGATAATCTGGCACACGCATGTGCCACAGCACAAGAGGCTGGCTCTGTCTCTCACTTGTGCCCTTCCATGGAGACTGGCTGTATGCTTCTCTTGCTTTTACCTCTTCCACGGGTGGATGTCCTCAAGAGAAACTCTGGAAGCAATGTCCAGAATTTTGTCTACCCTCTCCCCATTCTAATTCAAAGACAGTCAGACACAAGTCATGCTGGAGCTTTCTTCCCTGAGGCTTTCTGATTGGTACACTCAGGTGTACACTGGAGAGGGAGAGATCTATTTGTCAACCTCTAAGGTAAGGGATGTCACCAGATGTCCTGATCTCTTAGGAATCCTTAAGGGTCTGACATTTAAATTATCTTAGGCTGGCCTGGGTGGCTCAGCACTTAAGCAGAGGCAGCAGGATGGCTTAAGCCCAGGAAGTTCCCCAGCCTGGGAAACATAGCGAGACACCCATCTCTATATATTTTAAAAGGTTTAAAAAATAAATCATCTTAAATATGTATTAAATTTGTTTTTCATCTTTGTCTACTAATGCTTCAGGGAGATGTTCATTAACCACTGGCTCTTCTGAGGTCCTGAATTTGATGACTAAGTTAATGTTAATTTCTCCATTCCATTTGTTTCCATAGGCTTCAGTGTCTGCTGACAGAGTTGGGCTGGATCTCATTCTCCTCTGATAGTGCTGCTGCCCTGTTCACCTAATGATTTTGGCAGCCCATCTTTGTATTTACTCTGATACCGTTGTTTTTCTATGAAATGACATTACCATGCTTTTGAGGAGACCATTATATTTTGTTTTTGTTGTAAAAGATTGGTGACATTGCCCAATTTCTTGCTGTGTAGCAACACGTTGGGGCCTATTTCTTTTAGGAAATATTCTTCCATATCTTTGTCCTGAATGAAAATGATAGTTCCTTTCATTGTCTGTCTGCCTCTTTGCTGAAAGAGGAGGGTGAAATAAATGGGCAAGAACTAGCCAGTGCCCACTAAGGTCAGTCTCTGATTTGGAAAGGTACCGTTGGGAACAGGATTGAAGACTGATAAAAAGCTAAACCAAGAACCACCCTCGGCTGGGCGTGGTGGCTCACCCCCGTAATCCCAGCACTTTGGGAGGCTGAGGCAGGCGGATCATGAGGTCAAGAGATCGAGACCATACTGGCCAATACGGTGAAACCCCGTCTCTACTAAAAATACAGAAAAATTAGCTGGGTGTGGTGGCACGTGCCTGTGGTTCCAGCTACTCGGGAGGCTGAGGCGAAGAATTGCTTGAACCCAGGAGGCAGAGGTGGCAGTGAGCTGAGATTGCGCCACTGCACTCCAGCCTGGCGACAGAGCAAGACCCCATCTTAAAACAAACAAAAAACAAAAAACCACCCTCTAGAAATAGGGGCAAATAGAAGATAGTTCCTAACCTATTCAGCAAGTAGAGGTTTTTGTTTGTTTTTAAGAGACAAGGTCTCTCTCACCTAGGCTAGAGCACAGTGGTGAAATTATAGCTCACTGTAGCCTCAAACTGCTGGGCTCAAGGGATCTGCCTGGGTATCTGGGTCTACAGGTGCACACTCCTGCACCTGGCTAATTAAAAAAAAATGTTCTGTGTGGAGACAGGGTCTCAGTTTGTTGCCAAGGCTGGTCTTCCAGCTCCTGGATTTAAGTGAGATAATCCTGTCTTGGCCTCCCAAAGTGCTGGGATTATGGGTGTGAGCCAACACACCCAGCTAAGAAGGGTTTCTTAATGTGGCCTTTGAGTCAGAGAAACATCACAATAGGTTTGGACAAACTTGTGGTTGACATAAGTAGAAAGCTTAGGGGTTCAGGGCTAATTCATTACCTTACCATATTGGCATCAAGGAAGACCCATTGTCTGTTTGGGTGCTATAAAGATGAGTTTGGCTCGGAACAGTTGTGATACTCTTGTCTTATTGGGTTGCTAGTGCTGGTTTTTATTGGCAGTGTCCTAACTTCTGTGATTAATGAATTCAGAGCCAAGACAGGAAAACAGAATAGAATGTTTCTCATTTGAACACTGGGGAGAAGGCCCATTTGTACCAGTAAGCCTGTAGGATGTTGTATTGCTCTGTTTACTTTCAAGTGGTTATGAATTAGTACTGTAAGCAATAACAAGATAAAACTGCTTCATGGTTAGCATATTAGTTGTATGTTTAAAAATAACATGGGGTATGAATTTTTACCCTACACATCTGGTTTGGTATTCCTTCCAATTTTAGTGAGGGCAGAATTAGCAAAATAGGATTATCATACTTGCTTGACTGGATTGGTGAGACATAGGTTTCTTGCTTTTCAGAAGAATCATGGATATTCTCTCAGGCATCTGGGCAAGGACTGTGGCCAGTGAGGTTTTTTTTTTTTTTTTTTTTTTTCGTTTGTTTGTTTGTTTTTTTGTTTTGAGACAGAGTCTTGCTCTGTCCCCCAGGCTGGAGTGAAGTGGCATGATGTCAGCTCTCTACAACCTCTGCCTCCTGGATTCAAGCAATTCTCCTGCCTCAGCCTCCCAAGTAGCTGGGACTACAGGCACAAGCCACCACACCCAGCTAATTTTTTTGTGTATTTAGTAGAGATGGGGTTTCACCATATTGGCCAGGGTGGTCTCGAACTCCCGACCTCTCAAGTGATCCACCCACCTTGGCCTCCCAAAGTGCTGGGATTACAGGCATGAGCCACTGCGCCCGGCTGAGAGGTTCTTGTTGGACAAGTTCACTCTAGGGAAGGGTGGTGGCTTTGTTGATTCTCTAACCCTCCCTCGTTTCCCTCTTTGTCTTCTACCAAAGCTGTGAATGAAGCCACCTGTACCTGGAGTGGCCAGCTTCCTCCCCGGAACTATAAGAACCCCATCTACTCTTGCAAGGTGTTTCTAGGAGGTGTTCCTTGGGATATTACAGAAGGTGAGCTGTCTCTAAGACCTTCTGCTTCAAGAGTTGAAGGGAGCATGTCTTTCAGGAGCATGAAACTTGGAATGAGGCCAGGGGCTGAATCGCTGACTGAGAATTCAGAGTACGCTATTACATGAGCGTCTGAGGGGAGAGGTGCATTTCATAGATCCCCATAGTGCTCCTGTCTGGAGCTTACACTTGTCACTGGAGATGAGCATTCATTTCTGAGTTGTTTGTCATGGGGGATGAGCCAGGAAGGAGAATGCTGGTGATTCTGTTTGTGTCTTTACTGGGGAGGATGGTTCCTCAGCTTCTGCCATTCTTTTCTGTCTCTTTGCAGCTGGATTAGTTAACACCTTCCGTGTTTTTGGCTCTTTGAGTGTGGAGTGGCCTGGTAAGGATGGCAAGCACCCCCGGTGTCCTCCCAAAGGTAATATGCCTAAAGGTAATAAAGACATGGTAGGAGCTTTTTTTTCCCTTCCCTAGTACATAATTGCACCTAGGGGTGCTGGGATGTCACAGGTGCATGCTGGCAACATGGTGGGCACTCCAGGGCACAGACCTGTCAGCTGTCAGCTCTTTTCTCCAACCTAACAAGTTCCTCTGTTTCTTCCGAACTAATGTTCCGTCTGTCCAGACTTACACAGCAGTGGGAGCTGCCTCTGAAACCCCTTCCTTGTACACTTCTCTCTAAACCTGAACCCTAGCAGCACCTTTCCTCTCAAAATAAAGTGTTTGAAAAGCTTTCCCTTGCCTGCCTGTCCTGCCCAGTTACGTTGTTGCCTGACCTAATTCTGAAGTCCCTTTGGAGTTGGCAGGAATGAGGATCAAGCATCTGATTCCTCACTGGTCTGAAATGAGATCCCTTCCCTGTAGAAAGGAGCAGGTGCTATTTTCACCCTGCCCCATCTTCATTGAACTGAACCAATGGTTTAAGTAGGCGCTTAAAGCAATACCTGCCATCCTTCCTGCCCCCAGGAAGGCTTGGCTCTGCTGACCTGAACATGCTGTGTATTCTGGGATAGAGAGCTGTGGTAATGGTGGGATCCTCTGTCCCAGCTTGCCAGTCCTTTCCTTTACCCAGGGTGGGAGGGATGCCCACAACCCTGGGCACCTGCACAGCAAATGCTTCCACTCAATAAGACTTTTCAGGAGTAAAACAAAAATGTATCTTATACACAAGGCCTTTTTTGGAAGAAACTCCCTGCTGCAAAGCCAAGGCTGAGGAGTGGGATAGTAATGTGATTTTTTTCCTCTCATTGGGAATAGGGTATGTGTATCTGGTGTTCGAACTAGAGAAGTCTGTCCGAGCCTTGCTTCAGGCTTGCTCTCATGACCCGCTGAGCCCGGATGGCCTGAGTGAATATTATTTCAAGATGTCCAGCCGAAGGATGCGCTGCAAGGAGGTGAGTTAGCATGATGTCCTTTCTGGATCAAGGTTCTTGGCATATTGAGGCACTGGATTTTCTTGGGGTAGGTGGCTAGGCAGGCTGCAGACAAGTATTCCTGCTAAGGCAAGAAGGCTCTTATTGTCCCACAGTAAATATAGCAATATCCTCTTAATTAATAAAAAAAAAGAAGAAACCTTTGAGCCTTAATGGGTTGTGTGTGCATGCGCATATGCACGTGGCTGCCCACGGTGATCAAACTGTCTCTCAGCCTTTATTCTACTCTTCTTTCTTGTAGCCAACACTTTGGTTTTAAACCTTTTGTTTTAGAAATGAAATTGAGAATAGCAAACTTCTTTACTTGGATTTAACTGATAAACCTACAGCTGTTTTTCCCTGGTTCTGCCCTTTGTGACTTCTGACCTCCTACGCTGTGGGGATGAATTTCTCTTCAGCCCATACCCACCTGTGGGTCACTTCTTCATTCTCATTCAGGGCTCTATGTTTTGTGGTTATTCCCCATAAGATTTTCTCTTCCTGTGCCTTTTCTAATATCAGCCTTGTGTGTCCTTGGCATCATGGGTCTCTAACGTGGAGTTTATCTCACCTGGGGATCTCATTGCAGATTCTTGGGCCTTATTCCAGATTTACTGAATCATTCTGGGTGGAATTTAGGAATCTCCAACTGAACAAAGATCCCATAGTGGTTCTAGTGAATGGTGTTTGAAAACCACTTGTCAAACTAAGTTTTGAGCTCAGCAGTCAGTGTGGTGGTAAAATCTGATTTGCAAGTACACAGCTTTTGTGAGATTGAACTAGATATTTAATATCTCTGAAACTTTGTTTCCTCTTCTATAAAATGGGAAATTAAAATGCCTATTTTAGTAAAAAGATCCGTGGTTGCCAGGGGTTTAGCAGGAAGGGATGAATAGGCATAGCACAGAGGATTTTTAGGGCATTGAAACTATTCTGTATATGGTAGATACATGACATTATACTTTGCTCCAAACCATAGAATGTAAAACAAACACCAAGAGTGAACCCTGATGTAAACCATGGTTTTGGGTGGTGGTGATGTGTCAGTGTAGCTGCACCAGTGATAACAAGTGTTCCACTCTCATGCAGGATCCTGATGGTGGGGAAGTCACACAAGTGTGGGAGCAGAGAGTATTTGGAAAATCCCTGTACTTTATGCTCAGATTTACTGTGAACCTTAAAGTTTCTCTTAAAAAAATCTATAGGGTAAGATGGTAAATGCCTATTTTATTGGGATGATCACATTAGATTTAAAATAAATCCATGTAACAAAGCTGGCTCTTGTTCTGCGTTAGTGAGAGGGCAGGCTCATCTTCCAGTTTCCCACAACGACCCACAGCTTCCCTACCTTCTCTGCTTCCTTACTGTGTGGAGCTTGTGCGGTCATCCCACCTTAGTATGTTCTAGGACTTACTTAACATGCTCCTCCTTCCTCCCCTCCTGCTTTCACAACCAGAGATGGCCATATGCATATCACAGAGCCCCTCCCCCTTCCTCAGTGCCCCTGTTGACACCATCCTGTCTCCCATTTCCTCCTCATCACCTTATAGGGATTTAATCTTGCTCTGATTTATTGGTTATAGGCTGATTCAGTTCTCCTTCCTCTCTTTTACTTTTCCTTTGTGTTCCCCTCCCTGCCAGCAGCAATATAGTCAATCTTTGACTTCCTCCTATCTTCTTTTCCAGTTCAGTTAAATGACTCACTTTTGTGGCTCCTCTCAACTTTAGACCCAGATTCACCTTTCTAGCCTCATGTCCTACCTGAGCTCCACCTTCCTGTGAGACTCCCCTTTGGGATTTCCTGTAATCCTAAACTCTTTTGTGGACAAAATGGGCTTTTTCATCGTACAGTGAAATTGGCTCCCCTTGTAACTTCTGCCAGGTCCTCTCATCCCAAGATGGTGTAGGCCCAACACCCACCAGGCCTGATTGTTCCTTGCTTGCCCATCCTGCTAATGCAGTCTGAGTACTGCAGACTCTTCTCTTCAAGAATCTCCTTGATCTTGGACTGTTCTCTGTTCATTGCCACCAGCCTTGTCCAGGTTTTAATCACCTGTCCTTCGAAACTACTGTTTTTCCTCTTTGCTGGTTTCTGCCTCAGATCTCCTGATTCAAGGCATATTTTTAGATCTTACCTCATTCTGGAGTCTTCTGCCCGCTCTACCAGGTTTTGTTCCACGTTCAAGAGATTCAGAGGCAAAGGACATGGTCAGCCCCAGCCCTACAAGACTCCAGGGATCTTATATGTGACTTTCTACCTGACCTGTCTCCAGTCATTTCCACTGCTCTGGGTACAAACCCTCTGAAACCTAGGTTGGGGCTAGTAACCATCTCATACAAATATCATAAGCACTCCCACCCCTTTGTCCTTCAGGATCCTAGCCTTTAAATTCTCTGTGAGTCCTCCTTTTTGAGGACTTCAGATTATGCTCTTTTCATCAGTGTCCACAGCCCTTTGTTGGAACCACACAGTTGGAGGTTGAAATAGAACGCTGGGCTCTTTTGGTACATTTTTGCTTACTCTCCAGCATGAGTGAGTACTGTGTCCACTTCTACCGTTCTGGACACATGGACTCAGTAAAATTCAACTCCAGTTGGGGTGGAGTAAGGGTGGTTTACTGGATGGCTGTGTGCCTGAGACTGGGCAACAACGCCTTTTCACCCCTGAAAGGGCCTTAGCAGCCAGCTTCAGTATTTGCAGAACATGCGCCTCGCCATGCAAGCACCTCTCTATCTGTGGTTCTCTGCCAGGGCTGATACATCTTTGGGTGGTTTTCAGGTGCAGGTGATCCCCTGGGTATTAGCAGACAGTAACTTTGTCCGGAGCCCATCTCAGAGGCTTGACCCCAGCAGGACGGTGTTTGTTGGTGCTCTGCATGGGATGCTCAATGCCGAGGCCCTGGCAGCCATCTTGAACGACCTATTTGGTGGAGTGGTGTATGCCGGGATTGACACAGATAAGCACAAGTATCCCATTGGTAAGTGTCCCACTTCTGTGTGTGAAAGCTTGGTTGGCCACTGGGAGTAGACCAAGATTGTGATAATTCCCCATGGGAGTGGGGAGAGAGGCCTGACCCGGCTCCGCAGATCAGCATATACCAGCAGCAATATCTTCTAGTCAGGTCATGAGTACTGGCCCTCTGCATCTAGCCCTCTACCCCTATCTCCCATGCAGGGAGAGAAAAAGCAATTGGAGACTACAGGAGGTGATAAGAAGTAAGAGTGAGGTAGGAACTTTGTTGGAAGCTCAGAGTTCACAGCCAAACCAGTTTGGAACAGACAACAGGTACTGTTTCATGAAAAGGCTGCAATTCTCTGAACTTGCCTGGTTTCCTTTATTAAAAGTTCTTGAAAAGCTCTGGCATTGTCTAAGGTCAGAGACCAGGTCAGGCTGGAGGAGGACTTTCTGAGTGAGTCACGCAACAGAGTGTGGTCATAGCCTGTGCTTTCCTAACTCAGAAGTCTGTGGTCCTAACCACTAGGTTTGGATCAGCTCCTCTGAGAAAGGAGGTCAATTCACCAGTCCTGGCAAAATAATCTCAATGATGGGGTATGGAGGTGGAGCAGAGCCTGAACTCTGTGATTAAGATGCGGCTAACCCACTTACCCAAATGCTTAGTCTTCACACCCACACTGAATCTGGTCAGGAAGGAGCATCGTGTACTCACCAATGCTGTGCAGCAGATTAAGAACAGGGACTTCAGAAGCTGCAGGGGCAGAGGCGGCACTTGGCAGGATGGGGCTTCTTCCAGCTCCCCATAGGTCTCCAGAGTGCCTCCAGGCTAGGAGAGGTTCAGTTCAACTGCTAGGCTTACCCTTCAGAGAAGTGTTCTATCTACATCTTGGCTTCCACTCTGAACCCTTTAACCTTACCTTTGCTCCTCTCTGCACTGAAGGAGTCCCTTCCCTTCCCATCTTGATCTGCAGATTCTTCCCCTATTCCTGCGTGGTTCCTGCCAACATGATCTCGAATATGGTAGCCACCAGCTAAATGTGGCTACTGAGTTCTGAAAACACGGCTAGTGTCATATTTGGAAATAATATTTTTAACATATAGGGTTAAATAAAATATTAATGTCACCACTGTTTAAAATTTCAATGTGGCTACTAGAAAATTTAAAATTACATAAGGGCCGACCACATTAATGGATCATGCCTATAATCCCAGCACTTTGGGAGTCTGAGGTGGGCAGATCACTTCAGTGCAGAAGTTTGAGACCAGCCTGGGCAATATGGGGAAACTCTGCCTTTACAAAAAATACAAAAATTAGCCAGGTGTGGTGGCTTATGCCTGTAGTCCCAGTTACTTGGGAAGCTGAAGCAGGAGGATTGTTTGAGCCCAGGATGCAGAGGTTGCAGTGAGCTCATGCCATTATACTCCAGCCTGGGTGACAGAGGGAGAGACTGCCTCAAGAAATAAAGTTACATAGTAGCTCACATTATATTTCTGTTGGACAGCACTGGTATGTATAGTAAAGAGTTTCCGGCACTTTAAAAGAGTAGCATTTGGCAGAATTTGGTTAGAAGGGAAGCTTGTGTCTGTTGTCCTAGGATCTGGTCGTGTGACTTTCAATAACCAACGAAGTTACCTGAAAGCAGTCAGTGCTGCTTTTGTCGAGATCAAAACCACCAAGTTCACAAAGAAGGTGAGTTGACTGGTTTATGCTCTTGCTCTGGGATATATGAGAGGGGTTTGGGCGATTACTACCCAGGGCAGCCCCTGGGACCCGAAGCTGTGTTTATGCTGGGTGTATTGAGGGAATTGAGCCGAACTCCTGAGAATTAACATTGAGGTTAGGGTTTGGGAGTGGGCTTGGTCTTTGTAGCCTCAGGAGGAAGGGAACTGGGACTGTTGAGCCACTTCAGTGTGTAGGGTACCTCCTTCACTGTGGTGTTTCTCTGACATTGCTAAGTAGCCTGACTTCCCATTATCCAACCTTTCAGGAATCCTCTCAACACTTGTCTATATTGCTAATTGATAGAGGGTTGAGGTTACAGTTTGCTGAGAAGACCGGGCATTAAGATGTGTGGTTGCCTGAATCCTGCAGGCATCCAGACTGGCTCTGCATGGTGTATGAGTCTGTCCTCTAGAATCCCTTTCTGCACTTCCGGCCCATAATTCTCTCCAAGTCTCCTTTAAAACAGGCAGATACCAGGCCGGGCACGGTGGCTCACACCTGTAATCCCAACACTTTGGGAGGCCGAGGTGGGCGGATCACGAGGTCAAGAGATTGAAACCATCCTGGCCAACATGGTGGAACCTCCTCTCTACTAAAAACTACAAAAATTAGCTGGGCTTGGTGGCATGTGCCTGTAGTCCCAGCTACTCGGGAGGCTGAGGCAGGAGAATTGCTTGAACCTGGGAGGCGGAGGTTGCAGTGAGCCGAGATCGCGTCACTGCACTCTAGCCTGGCACCTGGTGACAGAGCAAGACTCTTGTCTAAAAAAGAAAAAAAAAAAAAAAAAGGCAGATATCCTGCATTCAGATATCCCACATTCCTGTGTATAGCTTAGTAATGTGCCCTTCTATAACCTATCTATCCTCCTGGTGAGAAGAGACACTTCATCATCTTCTTTTGCTTTTGTACAGGTTCAGATTGACCCCTACTTGGAAGATTCTCTGTGTCATATCTGCAGTTCTCAGCCTGGTCCTTTCTTCTGTCGAGATCAGGTGGGTCCGATGTCTATGAAGTCTGTGCCCTCAATTAAAAATTGTTGTGCCAAGATCATGACATGGAATGTTGGAGTTCTGAGGTACTTTGTGGTATCTGAGAGCATAGAGGAGGCAGCAGTAAGGTTTGCTGAGGGTCAGACCAGTGACACACTTTGGATGGCTTGACCCAGAACTCTTGGAAAAACATGTTGAATTGAGTCTTTATACTTTGGCCTTTTTCTTGCCTAGGATGTTGCTATGCAGTATGCCACTATTTGTAGATAATAGAAGCCTGCCTGGGTGTGTTCAGCGGTACCTAGGAGCCAGGCTCAGCTGCTGTAACCCTCAGGCCTTCTAAGCTTATTTTTCTCTCCTCAAGGGCCTCCTCCTTTACATCTGAACTACTACACTACTTTGATATTTGCACCTGGGCTGTTCCCACAGGTGTCAGCAACAGGCAGAAAGCAGCGAGGCAGCTTTCTGTTGACTGTTTCTGGGTGGTGGAGCATGGATCTGGATGTGTTTGGCAGTGCTTCTCAAACCTTAATTGCAGATACATCACCTGAGGATCTTGTTTAAATGCAGATTCTGATTTGGTGGGTTTCGGGTTGACCCTGAGATTCCATGTTTCCAACAAGTGTCCAAGTGGTGTTAGCGCTGCTAGTCAGCATCATCCTTTGACAGGTGTTAGGGGAAGTTTGACTTAGGGTACGGGCGTCTTACGACACCACCTAGTCCCATCCATGCTTAGTAGGGTGCTTTTTTAATTTTATTTTAAAAATGTTTGCAGTGATGCCATTGTTCAGATTTGGAGTCTCTGTACATGGTTAAACTGAGGCTCTCAAGAGACAGTTTGAAATTAAGTTTGGATTGTTAGATAAAGCCTGAGAACAAGTATCTCTCTGATCAGCCTCTTCTAGCAGGCTTTTATGGATCTGGATCTTTCACAGGTAATCTTCATAGTCAGATAATTGCTCAGAGATTAATGGCTTGCCTGAGGTTACACAGCAAACAAGAGATGGGACTAGACTGAAAAACCCAGTCACCTCTCCTCACTTACTGGGAAGAAGGGAGATGGGAAGAAGGCAGCATGTTGCCTAGCATTAGAATTTGTAGTCAGTGTCTTTATACATCCTCCATGTTAGCAGCCATGTGATACAACTACTGTGTAGGAGGTGAGAAGGGCAGGGGAATAGGAGAGCAGCTGTCATGGTTAGAAGGGATGAGAGAAACCAGCATGGTCTCTGTACATACTGGGAGCCCAACATGTTTAAGGGGACCTATAAGCAGGATGATGGATTTGTCATAGTTAATCAGGCTTTGTGGTGGGGTGAGAGTGCTTCTAGGGACCATCTCTTCTGACCCATAGAGGCCATCAGGAGTTTCCCAAGCCTTCTCCAAACAGAGCAAGCAGCTCATGCAACAGCTCGTGTGTCCGGTGCTGACACAGGCATGGCATCTTTTTTTTTTGTTCTCCCAACCCAGGTCTGCTTCAAGTACTTCTGCCGGAGCTGCTGGCACTGGCGGCACAGCATGGAGGGCCTGCGCCATCACAGCCCTCTGATGCGGAACCAGAAGAACAGAGACTCCAGCTAGAGGAGCTGGCCTTGCCCAGTGGCCTAGGCGCCCAAAGCTGGCAGGTCAGGCAAGCAGCCTGCCCCACCCTGCCACTGGCGACCAGGGAGCTGGCTTCCCGAGGACAAGGGAAAATTGTAGTCACCTTTGCACTTGCTGAATCTGTCTTTGTTTCTGCACTAATTAATGCACAATGAGTTTTGTCGGGTTTTGTTTTCAGGGGGCATGCCAAGGGCAAGGACCCTCTGGCTTACCCTTCAAGCGACTCTGTAGTTTTCCCAGATTTTAGTTCCTCATTTTGCCGATGAAAAGCAAACAAAAAAAAAAAAAACTACGTGTCCAGAAAGTATTGACACGGATGCCTACACCTAGGTTTATTTATTAAAAGCGCTTTTTTACATTCCTTGCAATACTGATGGTGATGATGCGCAGGTCTCATTGGTTTCATTCTTGCAGTTGCCATACAGTGCCTTTCCATTTATTTAACCCCCACCTGAACGGCATAAACTGAGTGTTCAGCTGGTGTTTTTTACTGTAAACAACAAGGAGACTTTGCTCTTCATTTAAACCAAAATCATATTTCATATTTTACGCTCGAGGGTTTTTACTGGTTCCTTTTTACACTCCTTAAAACAGTTTTTAAGTCGTTTGGAACAAGAGATTTTTTCTTTCCTGGCAGCTTTTAACATTATAGCAAATTTGTGTCTGGGGGACTGCTGGTCACTGTTTCTCACAGTTGCAAATCAAGGCATTTGCAACAAAGAAAAAAATGTTTTGTTTTATTTGAAACTGGACCGGATAAACGGTGTTTGAGCGGCTGTTGTATATAGTTTTAAATGGTTTATTGCACCTCCTTAAGTTGCACTTATGTGGGGGGAGGGGTTGATAGAAGTTTTTAATCACAAAGTCACAGGACTTTTTTCTTTTGTAACTGAGCTAAAAAGGGCTGCTTTTTGGTTGGGGCAGATGAAGGCTCACAGGAGCCCTTTCTCTTAGGGGGGCAAGTACCCTTCCTTTATATCTTTAATTTGAGGAACGTATGAGATAACAGTTGCAGTTGACTGAAATGCTACTGGAATTTGAAAACTTGACTTTTTTCTTTCTTTCTTTTTTTTTTTTTTTTAATAGAAAAAACAAAAACTACTTGCCCCTGCTAGGGAAGCTGTGTGCCAAAGAACCAGTGTCATAACCCCTCCCTCCTGCTGAGCTGATGTTGCATTGTTGCATATCCCAGCTACTCTGTGGGTTTTGTGAAGCTGTGTGTGAAGTCTCTACCTCATTGTAGTATATGCAGGCAAGACTGCACTCTCCTACAGATGTGTGGAGTAAGCTGTGGTGTAGTTTTTTTGGCACATAATAAACACGTTGCAGCAGAGTTCTGGTTTTGTCTGTGTTTGAGGTCTGGGGGCAAGGGGCTAACGGGGGAGTAAGAGGGTAATGGCACAGCCACAGCTTGTTTCCTTGGATTTTCTGTGATGGGATCCTGGACCAGGATAATGGTGTGACCATGCGGGAGACCTGCCTTCTGAGTACTTCTTGGTCCCTTCCATGGTCAAATATACTTTGGAGATGCCTCTCCAGTGGGTGGGTGCTTCTAGCCCAAATACAAAAAGTCCTCACATCTTAGCTTCTCGGGAGTCCTCACAGCCTCCAGACCCAGCTTGGAGAAGGCTGGAGGCGCAGCTGTTCACGTGCCAGCAGAAGCCACTTGTTCACAGCTTCTCCTGCAAGCCTTGGCCTATTACTTCTTGGGAGGCTGCACATCCTCTTCTACCCACCTATGATCACCCAGTTCCTTTCTGAGAGGAAGTGATTGGGATTTTGCTGTTCACAGAACCCTATCAACTGAACTTTCTCAGAACTCCCAGGATTTGCGACAGGATCTACTGCTGATTGTTTTTCAGTCAAGTTGGCCTAGGTCCAGCTGTTGGACCGATTCTTTGGGAAACTCCAATTTAGTTTGAGGTAGAGGGAACCCTGCATACTGAAGCTGTCTCTTCTGAAACAGGTGGGGGAATCTCCCTGAAGGAGACGCTAGACTGGGCACAGTGGCTCACGCTTATAATCTCAGCACTGTGGGAAGCTGAGGCAAGAGGATCGCTTGAGCCCTAGGGGTTTGAGACCAGCCTGGGCAACATAAGAAGACCCCGTCTCTACAAAAACATTAGCTGGGCATGGTGGTGTGTGCCTGTAGTTCCAGCTACTGGGGAGACTGAGGCTGGAGGATCATGTGAGCCCAGGAAATTGAGGCAGCAGTGAACTATGAGCATATCACTTCACTAAAGCCTGGGCAACTGAGCAAGACCATGTCTCAAAAAGGCTGGCCATCGAGGCGGGCAGATCACCTGAGGGTCAGGAGTTGGAGACCAGCCTGGCCAACATGGCGAAACCCTGTCTCTACTTAAAAAAAAAAAAAAAAAAAAATACAAAATGTAGCCAGGCGTGGTGGCACTTACCTGTAATCCCAGCTACTCAGGAGGCTGAGGCAGGAGAATCACTTGAACTCGGGAGGCCGAGGTTGCAGTGAGCCGAGACGGCGCCATTGCACTCCAGCCTGGGCGACAGAGCAAGACTGGGTCTCACCAGAAAAAAAAAAAAGCCTGATCTTTCACTTCGGGCCTGACAGCAGCTTGACTGGAAGTTCGCTCCTGCAATTCTGAGATTCTGGCCTTTTCTTTTGCCCCAGTGCTACTTTTGGGGTGAGGGCTTCCTGTCCTTCAGGTTCCATCCTCAATCAATTGAGAGTCTGACTGGAGTACCCAAGGTGCGCTGAAGAAGGAGGCACAGCCCTGGGCTGCTGCTCATCCAGCCCGGCCAGCTCAGCCTTCCCTTAGGTGTGGGGCCTAGGTCAGCCCAGGGAGCAGAGCTGGAAGAAGGGGCAGGGCCCTACCTGGGCTGCGACTCATCAGGGCAGCTTGCGCTGGTGACCCGAAGGCCCTGGTTTGGGGATGGGTATGGCAGGAACAGCCTGAAGACGGTGGGTGGAGAGGGTGCCTGAAGTGTTGAGAGCTCTGCAGGTGACTTGGGCCCTTTCATTTCAATATTGGAGAGACTGCTATGTGCTAGGCGCTATTCAAGCACTGGAAATTGGCTAAACAAAACGACCCTTATTGTCATGGAGCTCACCCCAGTTGAGAAAACTAAGCCGAGTCACATGCCAAGTGCTAGGAAATAGAAGAGCAGGGATAGTGAGCGAGTTATTATACCTAAGTTTTAAGGGAAAGTCCTCTGATAAGGCGACATTTGAGCAAAGACCCGGAAATGAGATATGCCTCTCCCAGGCGCACCCTGCATCCTGGTTAGGCCTTACAAGGCTTTGGCCCGCGGACTGGCTGGGGGTCTGGGTGGCCGCCATCTCTGATTTCCTCCTTGTTCCACGGCCCTGGATCGCCTTCCTTTCTCGGTCCTTCCGAGGACCGGATGCCTCTTCTCTCCCTGTGTGACATGGTAAAAGCCCCACAAAACTGCATACCTCAACCATACCTTGGCTTTCTGTTTAAACTGCTCTCTGTGCTAATGTGACAGGCAAGCAGTCCAAACCCACGCCATCTTGGCCCCTGCAACTTGTAATTTCCACCCTACCCAGACAGTGTATAAACAAATGCTTATCTTGACTTTTGTTAACCGCTTAAGTAACAATCAGAATATCAAAAGTCCCCTGACGCTAGAAATGTCCGCAGCCCCACACCCTCACACTCTCCGCGGAGAAGGTGATTTACAGAACTCACTAGCCCTCGGAATGTCTGAAGCTCCTCACCCCCGCCCCCGCCCCTCACCCTGACTCCCAAGGTGATTTTTTACGGGTATAAAAGGTCTTGACACCCTCCATTCGGGGCCACGCGTAGGAGAGACGCGAGTCCTCCGTGGTCGCCGGCAATAAAGACCCTGCAATTTGGCATACTTTTGTCTTGGTGTTGACTTTCTATGCTCGGTTCAGTACAACACCTGGCATGTGTGGAAGAGATGGACCGCTCCTAGAATAGAGCACATCATACGGGCCGTCCCATTAGAAATCAGATGGGGGAGAGAAGCGAGCAGGTCAACCAAGCGGGGGCGGGGAGCGGAAAGGGAGGAGCCGTCGGGGGCGGGACAGATAACCCGCCCTCCGGAGGGGCGCGCCGCCGCCGCTCCCGCCCCGCTCCGCCAGGGGCCGCTGTGTGGCTCCCAAGTAGGTTCAGCTCGCCCGGGGCCGGGCGGAAGCGGCTCTCTGGCCTAAGCTTTAATAGGCCTCGCTTGTGCTTCCGGTTTCCTCTTTCACTAAGGACCCGCCAACATGGTAGGTATTTTGCTCTGAGGCCGCCATCCTCTTCAATCGTCTTCCATCTGCAGTTTCCCGCGGTCCCCAGCCCGCAGAGAGAGGCCCTGGACCGGGCGGACGCGGGGCCCTGTCAGGCTGGAGCGCAGCGAGCCGACGGCTTCCGCATTGAGCCTGGCGCCCGCCCTGCCCAACCGGGCCCTCTCCGGCTCAGCGCAGCCGGCAGACCCCAGGCACTCCCGCTGGTGCTCGGCGCCGCACTCTTCCCAGAAGGTTGCGCTGGCTCGTCAGTGATACTGTCCTCTCCACCCGCAGGGCCGCGTTCGCACCAAAACCGTGAAGAAGGCGGCCCGGGTCATCATTGAAAAGTACTACACGCGCCTGGGCAACGACTTCCACACGAACAAGCGCGTGTGCGAGGAAATCGCCATTATCCCTAGCAAGAAGCTCCGCAACAAGATAGCAGGGTGAGTTGGGGCTCCCTCGGCCTCCAGGGCCTGGACGGTGGGGAGACCTGGGGTCCCGCGGCCTGTCTGTGTGCTCTGCCGCTCTCCGACTCGAGAGGAGACGGTGTCGTGGTGGTTTCGTTAGCCTGAGCCTCCCCAGTGCCCCGGAGAAGGGCTGGAACTTCGCATGTGCAGGATTTCTGTTGTGAAGTTAGGCTTGTGTCATGACTGGCCGCGGTGACACTGGGTCGAAAGTAGCCATCGTCAGACCTCTTGCCTTGAAGCTACGTTGCTTTTAGGTGTCAGCTTTTTTTTTTTTTCTTTTCTTGAGACAGAGTCTTGCTCTGTCGTCCAGGCTGGAGTGCAGTGGCGCGATCTGGGCTCACTGCAACCTCCACCTCCCGGGTTCAAGCGATTCTCCTGCCTCAGTCTCCCGAGTAGCTGGGACTACAGGCGCGCGCCACCACCCCCTGCTAATTTTTGTACTTTTAGTAGAGACGGAGTTTCACCGTGTTGGCCAGGCTGGTGTGGAACTCCTGACCTCAGGCCATCCGCCTCCCTCGGCCTCCCAAAATGCTGGGATTACAGGCGTGAGCCACTGCGCCTGGCTAGGTGTCAACTTTTAATGCGTTCTTAACATTTGCAGTTACTGTTCCAGAGATTTATAGGAATATGGCCTCGAAGAAGAGTGCCAAAGTCAATGTATAAATTGCTAAGTTATGTGAATTTGAAAGTGTAAGAAAAAAAATGAAGGCTGTGAAGGGTAGCGAAACTATGGTAGGGGGCGGTTTTGATCACGATGAAGGAGAGTTTGAGAAACCAAAGGGAAGGAATGCTCACGCCATTGGGGTTCTGTGTGTAGGAGGTCCTGGGATAGTGAGTCCTCTCTTGTCACTGAAAAAGAATTAAAGCGGGTACTTATATCCACACGTGCTGGGTACCAGCTGGGAATTGATTCTTCATCTTCTCACTGTTCTCTTTGGCTGTTCTTTGGCCATGTGTGCTTTGTAGCTATGTCACGCATCTGATGAAGCGGATTCAGAGAGGCCCAGTAAGAGGTATCTCCATCAAGCTGCAGGAGGAGGAGAGAGAAAGGAGAGACAATTATGTTCCTGAGGTAAGCTTTGGATATTTGGGCTTCTGGCGAGTCCTCAAATGATAAAGCTGTGCGTTCCTGGCTTCCAAAGAGACTTCAGCTGAATCTGAGATCTTTTATCCATACTTTTCCATAGTCAGCTGTAGGTGCCCATAGGCCCCCTGTCAGTTTTCTTATCCTCCATTCTACTCTTCCAACCAGTTAAGTCTATTCTGTAGTTCATGAGTGCCCTTAATAATGTTGATTTGATGACTGCTGTTGTGTCACTTGTTTTGATTGTTTGCCCCAAATATAGTATTCTTTGATGTAAACACAGACTTAGTGTTCTGAATACTGAGTAGATGTAATGTGGGCATAGGAAGGTAAGAACAGAAGAACGTGTTGTTGGGGTCTATGATACTGTAAGAGACTGCTTGCCTTGTGAGAGGAATGCTATATCCTTGTTTGCCCCCTCCCCCATGTTTAAGAGCCTAGGGAAAGAAGAGGTGAGTGACGACCTCATAGATTGGTATTTTGAGCCCACCTCGTTCCCTTCTAGGTCTCAGCCCTGGATCAGGAGATCATTGAAGTAGATCCTGACACTAAGGAAATGCTGAAGCTTTTGGTAAGTGTTTGCTGGATTCCTAAAATGGTATTTCCCCGGTCAAAAACCATTCAGTAGTTCTTATTATCCAAGGGCACCCAGCTAGTAAGTGGCAAAGTTGGAAATCCCATCTAAACGTCTAGCCACTAAACTGGACTGCTTTTATAATGGGTGTAGTGGAAGTTGTGTGCATTGAGTTTGCTCACCACAAGATCCTAATTCTCAAATCCAGTGGCTTCCAGGACGCCCTTTCCCTCTCTCAGCTGCTTCTGTCCTTGGTTTTATGGCTGGCTTAAGTCACCCCGCCGCCTTGTGTCAGTCCTGGCTGTCCTTACTCCGCCTGCTTTTCTTCTGAAGTGGCATTCTTTGGTGTCTCCATGCTCACCACTCACAAATGAGCTGTGGTCGGTTTCCAGATAACATACAAGGCACTACTTAGGTAGTTCACGAGTATCTTCATTGCACTTTGATGTTTCTTCTGTAGCTTATTTTAGTCCTTTTGCATACTTGGGTGAAAGCATGGGCTTCAAAATCCAGTGGGCGGTTGCTGATTTTGAACAACGTCATTTTTCCTATTTTTATGGTTATTAAATTTTTAAGACATTCAAAGAGATAATAGCAAAATGAACTCCCATGTACCTTCCCAGCTTCAGAAAAACATCACCAGGACAGCTACAGCCCGCTGTGGATCTTTTCCTCCTCAAATAATCACTGCTGAATGCAGCTTTTTTTTTTTTTTTTACACTAAAATGGGTTGAAAACCAAATAGGAAAATTCTACGAACAAGCTGGGCCCTTTGGCTTCTTGCCCCGCCCACCAGCCTGAGCTTGTGTGAGGGCAGGGTCTGCTCCTGCCTTCCTCCCTTCTGCTTGGTGCCTTGTGTACTTACCCCCCGCCCCGTCCCCTCCCACCGCCGCCCAATTTGATTAGATCAGTGATAGGTCTTAACTGGTGCTGGTCCTGGTCCTGGTCCTGGAAAGTAGCACTGTGTATTCTCAAAGGGACAGAATTCTGCCTTAAAAGACATTTGGCAGTGTCCAGATACATTTTTGGTTGTCATAGCAAGGGGATACCTGCTAAAATTCTAAAGGGTAGAGGCCAAGGATCTTGCTAAACTTTCTGCAATGCACAGGACAGCCCCCATAACAAAGAATGTCCATCCCAGGATACCTACATTGCCAAAATTGAGAAATGGTGTTTCAGAGTGATTGATAGGAAGGAGTTGTGAAAACATGGAGGAAAAATGGCATGGTATGTTGGATAAAAGTCATAGATGGAGTTGTAAGTGGGGGTACCACATGGTCAGGTGTGTGTTGAAGCATTGAAGTCCTTGGTGGTTCTTAGAGTAAATGGTCCTTCAGGTCTCCTCTAGACCCCTTGAGAGTGCTGTGGCTCTAGAGGCAAGAAGGCCTTGTGTTTCTTCTGGGGTCCACTCACAGATCTCACCAGTAACTGCTCACATTGAATCCATTTTCTCTTTCCAGGATTTTGGCAGTCTATCCAACCTGCAGGTTACCCAGCCTACAGTTGGGATGAATTTCAAAACGCCTCGGGGACCTGTTTGAATCTTTTCTGCAATGCTGTATTATTTTAATAAACCTGGGACAACAGCCTTGCTTGTGTCATCTTTGCAGTTGTGTATGGGTAAAGGCAGGAGCTCTCAAGGTGACACATCAGCTGGCACTTGCTTGGGACTTGGGTGCTCCTTCATCTGGTCTACGGAGAGTGGGTTCACCAGAGTTTTTTAGTAAGGGAGCAGGGGCCAGCCTGGAACTCTGGGGAGTGGTTCTGCAGTGTGAGCCTGGAAAGCTGCTTTGCTGACAGCTCCTCCCTGCTTCCCTGGGTCTTTTGATCTTCAGCTCCTCCTGGGTGCACACAATTTGGGCCAATTTGCCCTCCTTGAGAAGGTAACAGGATTATCACATGTGTTAGGGTAGGACTTGGCGTCAGTGGGAGGTATGATGAATGGTGTCTTTGTGTCTGTTCAATGTTGAGTTGAGTGCCTAGAACATAAGATCTCGACAAATTTTTGGGAAGATGAGTGAACAGATGCTTCAGCCTAACCCGCTGCAGCCTGGATAGACTACCGTGGACTCTGTGGAGGCCGTGAGTTAAACTGCGTGCGTGCATGCGTCAGAAGCTGGGTTGCCCTTGGTTGGTTCATGCCTTACATATGAGAAAAGTTGTGAGCTTCTTGTGTGTGTGTGTGTCTCAAGCTGGGCTGCCGTTGGTTGGGTCATGCCCTTGCATATGAGAAAAGTGGGCTTCGTGTGTGTGTGTGTGTCTGTGTGTCACAGAAGCTGAGCTGCCCTTGGTTGGTTCATGCCCTTGCATATGAGGAATGTTGTGGGCTTCGTGTTTCTCCAGTAGGAGAAGGAGCTGTTGCAAGGCCAAGCTTAGCTGGACATGTGTCCAAGGTAATGGGCAGGGCATGGTGGCTCACACCTGTAATCCTAGCACTTCAGGAGACGGGCGGGAGGGATTGCTGGAGCCTGAGTTGGAGGCCAGATTGGGCAACATAGCAAGACCTTTCTACCAAAAAAAAAAAAGTAGGAAATTAGCTGGGCATGGTGGTGCACACCTGTAGTCCAGCTACTCCGGAAGCTGGGGGTGAGGGGGCGGGTGGAGGTGGAGGTTGCAATGAGCTGAGATCATGCTACTTGAACTACAATCTAGGTGACAAAGTGAGACCCTGTCAGGACAGCCAGGAAGGGGCAAAGCTCTAGCCTTAGAGCGATTCTTGTATATCTACCTCTGTCAAGCAGATAAAGCAGACATTTTAAATGTGTTTTGTAACTAAATTTTTGTATGATTTCAAACTTACAGAGAAGTTGCAAGAATAGTACAAAGAATACCCAGGTTTACCAATTGTTCACATTTTGCCCCAATTGCTTTATCATATTCTTTATACACACACACACACACACACACACACACACACACACACACACCTGTTTTCCTGTTCCACTTGAGGTTAAGTTGGAGATGTGCCCATTTACTCCCAAATATTTCAGTGTTATTTTCAGAACATTATTTTATGTAACCATAATACAATGGTCAAAATCAGGAAATGTAACATTGATACAATACTATATAATTCAGTCCTTGGTCACATTCACAAAATGAAAAATTGTGGTTGATTTATTTTGTCCTTCAGTTTGGGCTTGAGTAGCTGGGACCACAGGTATGTACCACCATGCCTAAAGTTTTTGTAGACATCTATGTTGCCCAGGCTGGTCTTGAACTCCAGGCCTCAAGTGATCCTCCCATCTCAGCCTCCCAGAGTGCTAGGATCACACTAGTGTGTGAACCATTGCACTCCGCCATGTACTCATATCTGTTAACCTGTTAGCCAATCTTTGGCTGTCCCCTCCCCCTTACCCTTTCTCACCTCTAGTAAACACTATTATAGATCTTAAACGTTCTTACCACACAAAATAAGTATGTGAGGTGATGGAAATGTTAACTGTTTAGCCACCCCACAACATATGCATATATCAAAAAATCACATTGAATGCTGTAAATATACACAATTTTTATCAATTATACTTGAATAAAAATGGAGGAAGAATATAATGTTAAAACAAAAAAAAAAAATTGCAAAACCTAAAGAAAATCATTAATGTAGTCCAAAGTAGCCTTTTACAAATGAGGTTACTGAAGTGCAGAGAGGTGAACTGACTTGTCTGATCTTAGCAAGTCACCAGCAGAGCTTGACCTGAAATCCAAAGCCAAACATTTTCTATTACCTCCAGGTCCTTCAGTCCACCCCTCCTGGGGCTCTGCCTGGGGAATTGGTATTGGTGACAAAGGGAATACACAGGAACATGCATAGAGCTCTCCATTTAGATTGACATTCACACTGTGCCAGGGCATCACAAGAAACAGTGCAATCCAAGAGTGCTCGCCCTGACCCTTTCCCCCGCCCCCCATCCTCTCATAACCAACTTCAGCTAAAAGGTCCGAGAAGAAAAGGGAATCTTGGATGACTCTCACCAGGGTGTAAATGACTCACAATATGATTTTTATTTTACCAAGACGTAACTGCAAAAACAGTTTGACAGATTTTATCAGACAAATTACACTCAGTCATGCTTCATTCATTTTCCTCGGAGACTTTCCAGTTTACATAGAATTGAGATAATCTTCCCCACTCCCCGTCACCCCCACAAACACTCCATGTTTCTGTTTACAGTACAGTCTTAATATGGATCAATATTAGATTTTCATGGTGCTCTTTGTATTTTTGCAACTATTGCTAAAGTTGGAGACCCAAAAAGAGCACTAGGTTCGTTTTCAGCTGAGAGACGGTGAGCACATCACTAGCCCACTCCCATCCTATATCCCAGTTGTATGATCACCTATTTCCCATCAATTGTGAGGCTGGAGAGAAAAGTGCCCACTTTGTGCCCAGTACACAGTAGGAGCTTAGTACGCTTATTTTCTCTTGCTTCCCCACTATCCTAATGTATTCGGGGAAAGAGAGATGTGGGGAGTGGCACCCGGGAGGCTCCAGCTGTGTGCGCCACAATCCTACCCAAAGAAAATTCTGAATTAGGCCTCCATTTCTCATCTACACAATGAGACAAGACAGGATTGGGTAAGAAGAGGAGGAACTTGGCTTTGTTGGTTTAAGCTGGGCCCGTCTGTTTCTGTAACATCAGCTTCACTGCCTGGTCCAGCCCACTCCCCAGCCGGGGCTTCGCGTGGTCTGAATGTCTTGGCCAAGTCCAAGGCTGTCCAGGGCCCGGGTGCGCAGGCCAAGTGGTGGGTAGTGGGAGAAGCAGTTCCCCCATGTGACCTGCAGGTGGCAGCAGAGCAGCGCGAGAGCCGAGGGTTTCCCTCCAGCCTTCCTGGAGACACGGGTAGGGCGAGGCAGAGGTGGTGCACACCGCTCGGCTGGGCAGCGGCTCGAGCACAGCTGAGGATCAGCCTACATCCGTTTGAAATAGACACATGGGTCTTCTGGCTAATTTCCTCTCTTGGGAGGGTGATCACGTGACTTACCATCCAACTCCAGACATTTCGGCGAGTGAAAGGGGCACTATAATAATTGCACCGGAACAGCAGATGTAACCTTAGCTGTACCTTGCAAACCAGAACATACGGTCACCCTACCCTTTGGACACTTTTCCTTCCTTGTTTCCATTCTCTCCCTCTCTCTCTCTCTCTCTGGCTCTCTCTCCTCTCTCTGACACAGTTTCGCCCTTGTTGCCCAGACTGGAGTGCAATGGCACGATCTCGACTCACCACAACCTCCGCCTCCTGGGTTCAAGCTATTCTCCTGCCTCAGCCTCCCGAGTAGCTGGGACTACAGGCGCCTGCCATCACGCCCCAGGTTTTTCCTTCTAACTGCAAGAAAAAGATCATTGAAATTTTCTCTCTCAAACTCCTGGGTTCAAGTGATCCTCCCCTGTCTGCCTCCTGAGTAACTGGCATCACAGGTGTGCACCACTGTATGCACACCCACATACACAAACATGCATGTAGACACAGACCTACACATAGCCACACAAATTCATTAGGTATACATCTACACACACCAACACGCGTGCATACACATATACACACCTTCCTTCCATCTTCTGCTCAAGACTCGGCTCTCAGAGTGGAAAGAGTATTGCACCATGGGTCAAGGATCGACTGTGCAACTTTGCCCAAGTGTCTTTCCTTTTCAGATCTTGTTTAGAATAGTAAACATCCTTATCCCCCAATTAGGGTTATTTTGAAGACAAAACAGAAAAAAATAGCAGAATGATGGCATGTTGTATAGTTAAAAAAAAAAAAAAAAATTAACCTTGACCACAAAGAGGTCTGATCTTCGTCCTAGACTCCTGGGAGGTAACCATCAACATGTAATATCTGATAGGAATATCCCTGCCTGGGGATCTTGGGTCATGATGAATAGTCTAATAACGAGATGGGTGGGGACTAGCCAGGCCAGGAAAGCCGACTATGTGATTGAGTCCGGGCTTTAGGTCACCCCTGGAAGGACTGGAGACTGGAAACTGGGAGGATCCCCGTGGACAATCAAGCATGCCTCTGCGATGAAGTTCCAATAGAAACCCTGAAGCCCGAGGCTTGAGGGAGCCTCATTGGCTGGGAACACTCCATGTGTATTGGTACATATCAAAGCCAGGAGGGTAATGCACTCTTGACTGCATGGGGAAGGGATAATGAACACTCCATGTATATTGGTACATATCAAAGCCAGGAGGGTAATGCACTCTTGACTGCATGGGGAAGGGATAATGGACACTCCATGTCTGCTGCCCTCCTGGACTCAGCCCTATGCCTTTCTTCCCCTGGATGATTTTAATCTGTATCCTTTCTGTGTAATCAAACCGTAACTGTAACAGCTTTGTGTGAGTTGTAGCCAGTTCTTAGACGTAAGTAAGCAGAGCTTATTTACTCCCTGCTTGAAAAAACTATTTTAGCTGAGCGTGATGGCTCACGCCTGTAATCCCAGCACTTTGGGAGGCTGAGGCAGGCGGATCAGCTGAGGTCAGGAGTTCAAGACCATCCTGCCCACATGGTGAAACCCCATCTCTATTAAAAAAAAGAAAAAACTATTTTAAAATCCCAAAACCAAGGAACGCCAGACCTCTCATGAATCTGACCCAATAGATTTTGAAGCCAAAGTTGAGGGCATTTGAAGGCAAAGCCAGGCCAGGCAAAGATTATGCTCCTGGGAGGGAACAGGTGGAGTCCTGCTCGGGCTGCAGTGTCCCCGGGCCACAGCTGGACAAGGGCTCCCTCTGGGCCACAGACTATAGGGACAGGGGTTTGGGACTGGTCAGCTATCTGATTTGTGGAACTCTGGTGATGAGCTCAGCTGAGAAACTGTGGTAACGGAGAGAGACTGTTTTGCTTTTCCAAATTATCTGCCCCCTGCATGCTTTAATCCACATTGGAACTCAATGTGGAAACTGCCTTTGACCAGCCTAAGCCTGAACTCTGGGTCGTCTGTCCAGTTTCCTGGCCTCCAGCTTTGTTCATACCTTACCCTTACCCATCACTGCTGCCAGATCTATCCTGCCAAATACCCTTTTCATCATGTTACCCTCCCCACCGCTTCATGGTATCTAATGCACAACAGGAAATGTCTCCAACCTCAGCCTGGCATTCAAGGTTCTTTCTGATGTGGAGCACCTCTCACCATATCTCCCTGTGGGCCGGGCCACACTGGATCAATTTCTCCTATCCATGAGCTGAACATTCCACCTCCAAACTGTTGCTTACACTGTGTCATTCCTCTGTTCTCTTCCTCCCTCTCCACAAGTCCAAATGCTATAGACTGAATTCTGACTCCCCAAAATTCATACATTGGAGCCCTAACCCGCTATGTGGTTGTGTTTGGAAATACGGCTCTTAGGAGGTAATTAAAGTTAAGCGAGGGAGGAGGAGGCGATTAAGATGGCTGAATAGCAGCCTCCACCAGTGATTCTCCTTGCAGGAAAATCAAATTTAACAACTGTCTACGTCAAAAATGCATCTTCATAAGAACCAAAAATTAGGTGAGGACTCACAGTACTTGGCTTTAACTTCGTAACACTGAAAGAGGCACTGAGGAGGGTAGGAAAGACAGTCTGGAAACACCGATGTCACTGGTACCCCACCCCCAGCAGTGGCCACTGTGGTGCTTAGAGAGAATTTGTGCACTTGGGGGAGGGAGAATGCAGCCACTATGGGGCTTGGCATTGACCTCAGTGCTGCCCCGTCACAGCGGAAAGCAAAACCAGGTGGAACTCACGTGCCACCTGCCCGGGGAGGGGGCGTTTCGACCAGCCCTACCCAGAGGGGTTCACCCATCCCAGTAGTTAGACGGCTTGAGCCTCGGCATGCCAGGCTGTCATGCTCCAGGGCCCTAAATAAACTTGAAAGGCACTCTAGACTATAAGGACTTCAACTCCTAGGCAAGTCCTAATGCCACGCTGGGCTCAGAGCCAGTGGATTCAGGGGACACGCGAGCTAGTGAGACACCAGCCAGGGCAACTGAGGGAGTGCTTGCGCCCCCACCAACCCAGGCAGTGCAGCTTGCAGCAACAAAAGCGCCTTCTTCCTCTTGCTTGAGGAGAGGAGGGACGAGCAAAGAGGACTTTGTCTTACCTCTTGGATACCAGCTGAGCCACAGCAGGATCGAGCAGCAGTCAGAGCTGAGAGGTCCCATTCCAGGACCTAGCTGCCAAACGACGTTTCTAGATACACCTGCGCCAGAAGGGAATCTGCTGCCTGAAAGGAAAGAACCCAGTCCTGGCAGGATTCCTCACCTGCTGACCCAAGAGCCCTTGGCCCCTGAAGAGCCCACAGTGATAGCCAGGTGGCGTGCTATGGACTTGCAGCAAGACTCTGAGACATGCTGGCTTCAGGTGAGACCCAGCACATTCCCAGCCACGGTGGCTGTGGTGACAGACTTCTGCTTGGGAAAAGCAGAGGGAAAGGTAAAGGGACTTTGTCCTGCAGCTTATGTACCGGCCTGGCCACAACGGGGTAGAGCGCCAAATGGGCTCCTGTGGTCGCTGATTCTAGGCCGTGGCTCTTAGACAGCAGTTCTGGACCTGCTCCAGGCCAAAGGGGAGCCCACTGCTCTGAAGGGTGGGTCCCAGGCCTGGAGGCGTCCGCCATAGGCCTGGAAGCATGACGCAAGAGTGACCATGGGCAGCGGCCTGGCAGTGCTGCCTGTGGGCCTGTGGGGGTGGCCACAGGGTGACGTTCCTCTGCCTGTGGAAAGGGAAAGGCAGAGTGGGGAGGACTTCTCATGGTTTTAGTGTCAGCTCAGCCGCCTTTGAATAAAGCACTAGATCAATTTCTAAGATTTTTGACTCCAGTCTCTGGCTCCCAGACAGCATCTCTGGACCCGCCAGGGCCTGAGGGAACTTGTTGCCCTGAAAGGAAGGACACAAACCTGGCTGGCTTTGCCACCTGCTGATTGTACAGCTTCAGCGCCTTGAGTGAACATGGGAGATAGCCAGGTAGTGTTTACAGCAGGCCTTGAGTGATATAACCAGTGCTCTGCTGGCCGTAGGTCTGACCCAGGGCAGTCCCAGTGGTGGTGGCCATAGGGATGTTGTGTCGGTCCACCCCCAGCTCCAAGTGGCTCAGCAGAGAGAGAGAGAGAAACTGAGACTGTTTTTTTGGGAGAAATTACGGGTAGAGGATAAGAGTCTCTGCCTGGTAGTCCAGAGAATTCTTCCAGAGTTTATCCAAGACCACCAAGTCAGTACCTCTATGAGTCTGCAATACCCATAGCAATATTGTGCTTGGAGTGTCCCCTAATACAAATACAGTTTAGATCACAACACCCACCTCCTTCAAATACCTGGAAAGCCTTCCCAAGGATGGGTACAAACAAGCCCAGACTGAGAAGACTACAATAAATACCTAACTCTTCAAGGCTCAGGTACTGACAAACAACCACAAACGTCAAGACCATCCAGGAAAACATGGACAAACAAATTAAGGCACCAGGGACCAATCCTAGAGAAGCAGATATGTGACCTTCCAGACAGATAATTCAAAATAGCAGTTTTGGGGAAACTCAAAGAAATTAAAGATAACACACAGACGGCCGGGCGTGGTGGCTCACGCCTGTAATCCAAGCACTTTGGAGGCCAAGGCGGGCGGATCACCTGAGGTCAGGAGTTCAAGACCAGCCTGACCAACATGGTGAAACCCCGTCTTTAAAAAAAAAAAAAAGATAACACACAGAAAGAATTCAGAATAATTAGATATATTTAACAAGGAGATTGAAATAAAAAGTATCAAGCAAAAATTCTGGAGTTGAAAAATGCAATTGACATAATAATGCATCAGAGTCTCTTCATTGTGGAATTGATCAAGCAGAAGAAAAAATTAGTGAGCTTGATGACAGGCTATTTGAAAATACACAGAGAAGACAAGAAAATTAAAAAGAATGAGGCATGCCCACAAAATCTAGAAAACAGCCTCAAAAGGGCAAAGCCAAGAGTTATTGGCCTTAAGGAGGAAATAGAGAAATATACAGAGGTAGAAAGTTTATTCAAAGGGATAATAACAGAACTTTCCAAACCTAGAGAAAGCTATAAATATTCAAGTGCAAGAAGGTTATAGAACATCAAGCAGATTTAACCCAAAAAAGACTACCTGAAGGCATTTAATACTCAAACTCCCAAAGGTCAAGGAAAAATAAAGGATCATAACACAGCAAGAGAAAAGGAGCTAATGACATACAATGGAGCTGCAATACGTCTGGCAGCAGACTATCAGTGGAAACCTTACAGGCCAGGAGAGGGTAGCATGACATATTTTAAGTGCTGAAGGAAAAAAACTTTTACCCTAGAATAATATATCCGGAGAAAATATCCTTCAAACATGAAGGAGAAATAAAAACTTTCCAGACAAACAAAAGCTGAGGGATTTCATCAACACCAGACCTATCCTACAAGAAATGCTAAAGGGAGATCTTCAATCAGAAACAAAAGGAAATGAATGAGCAATAAGACATCATCTGAAGGTACAAAACTCACTGGTAATAGTAAGTACACAGAAAGAAAAACAGAGTGTTATAACACTGTAATTGTGGTGTATAAACTACTCTTTAGTAGGACGACTAAAAGATGAACCAAACAAAAATAATTACAACAACTTTTCAAGACATACTACAATAAGATGTAAGTAGAAACAACAAAAAATTAAAAAGCAGAAGGACAAATTAAAATACAGAGTCTTAGTTTTCTTTTTTTTTTTTTTTTTAGATGGAGTTTTGCTCTGTTGTCTAGGTTGGAGTGCAGTGGCGCGATCTCGGCTCATTGCAACCTCCGCCTCCCAGGTTCGAGTGATTCTCCCGCCTCAGCCTCCTGAGTAGCTGGGACTACAGGCGCGTACCATGACACCCGGCTAATTTTTTGTATTTTTAGTAGAGACATGGTTTCACCGTGTTAGCCAGAATGGTCTTGATCTCCTGACCTCGTGATCCCCCGACCTTGGCCTCCCAAAGTGCTGGGATTACAGGTGTGAGCTACCGCGCCCGGCCTCATTTCTTTTCACTTGTTTGTTCGTTCCTTTATGCAAGCAGTGGAAGGTTGTCATCGGTTTAAAATAGTGGGTTATAAGATGGTATTTGCAAGCCTCGTGGTAATCTTACATTTTAAAACATGCAATGAATACACAAAACACAAAAAGCAAAAAATAAAATCATACCACCAGAGAAAATCACCTTCACAAAAAGCAAGACAAGAGGAAAAGAAAGAAGACCACAACAACCAGAAAGCAGGTAACAAAATGGCAGGAGTAAGTCCTGACTGATCGATAGGAACATTGAATGTCAATGGACTAAACTTTCCAGTCAAAACTGTTATGCAAAGAACTGTTACGGAGCAGTTCTCCCCATCCCCACCCACGTCATTTTTCGTCAACTCTAGATGAGCTAAGGGCCCCCAAATGCCTTAGGCTGAGTATTCCTTGGGGAAAGGTCTCTTCTTGCTCAGAGCCTAGAGACAAGTATTGACACTGTTAATGCCTGTCCAGTGTTTCACAATAGGCCTCAGCCTCCAGAGTGGAGAATCTGCCTTTGTGTGGGGTACTAGTAAGAAAAGCTAGGAGCCAGATCCAATCTTCTCTCACCTGCTGCGTCCAGGGAATGTGCATGTGACTTAGACTCAACCAACCACATGCTCTTTCCCTCCACGTGGAAATCTGAGTGAGAAAGACAGGGAAACAGAAATGGCCGTAGTACCACCAGTGGTCGTGGGGTGGGCAGGCTGAACTGTTTCTGCTAAGAGACTGTTATTGTGGTTCTTGGGGTCTTCCCCTTTTGTTTCTCGGTTCCTAACTGTTCTCAAGCCTGATTCGTCAGCTCCCTGACAGTCTTTCAATAAGTCTCTTTTATTTGAAGTAGCCGGATTAGTTCTTAAGCTTTTAACCAAGAATGTTTCCTGGTGGAACAGAGCCTCTCTCACTCCAGTGGTTTGGCCAATGGAGAAGGGAATCTCTCGGGGGAGCAACCTTGAACTTGGCTGTGTTTCTGGGCTTGCTTCGATGTAGCAGGCCAGTCTTAGGGTACTGTCTTGGCCACCAGGGCCCATCTCAGTAGAATCAGTATGCCATGAATTGGTCTTAAATGTGACTTTCTCTGTCTCATGTAGGATAGTTGACACTGGCAAAGCCCAGCTTTCCAGAATCAGACACAGAGGAGACGGCTGCTCTGGGACTCTCCAGTGACAAGCTAGTGCCAGTTCCGTGGTCAAAAGTTGACATGAGTTAGGAAAAGAGGTAAATGAACTCTTGGGCTGCTGAGAAGTCCCAGCTATGCATCCCCACCCTCCCCTGCATCGTTTCCCTTTTGTGTAAATTTCCATCCTCGTAAGGATGGACACGTGGAGAAACCCATCTTTGTTAATACAATGTTATACCCCCGCCAAAAAATCACCCGGAATTCTGCATCCCGGGGCTTAGTTCAGACTTCTCAGGCTGGCCTGGAGGTGGTGCTGTTTGCATGCTGTCAGACTGGGCTAATAAAGATGTTACCAGAGTACTGGATAAGATTCACTAGCTGAACTTCACTTTACATCTCTGTATTTGGATGAAAGAAGTTAATTAGTGAAAAACAGCTGCATTTCACATAATCTTTGGGGTGGTGCGAAGGACTTTCTAATACAAAACTCAAACAGTATAAAAAGACAAGATTAACAAATTTGACTGCATAAAACTTCAAATTTCTATATTTAATAAACCAGCAGGAAACAAATGGCAAACTGAGAAAGAGTAGCAACTGCTGTGACAAAGAGATAATTTTCTTAATATACAAAGAGCTCTTACAAAGAAATCCAATTTAAAAATGGGAAAAGGACTGGGCACATGGCTCATGCCGGTAATTCTAGCACTTTGGGAGGCCAAGGTGGGTGGATCACCAGAGGTCAGGAGTCCAAGACCAGCCTGGCCAATGTGATGAAATCCCATCTCTACTAAAAATACACAAAATTAGCCGGGCATGATGGCGCACACCTCCAATTCCAGCTACTCAGAAGGCTGAGGCAGGAGAACCACAGTCACTTGTACCTGACAGGGGAGGATGCGGTGAGCCGAGACCTTGTCACTGCACTCCAGCCTGGGCTACAGGGCAAGACTCCGTCTCAAAAAACAACAAATAAATAAATAAAATGCAGTCATTTTATTGCATGTGCCTCCAGTAATTGCTCTGTGCAAACATACACAACTATTCTCTCCATTACCGGTGTCTCTCTCCATTCTTAGATTTTCCACTTGAGTTTCCAGGCAGTTTCTCACCTGTTTTCAAGCAGGGTTGGGGCAGCCATTTCTTCAACAGCGCCAGTCCAAGGAACACAAATAGGCCAGCCTCCCATTCCCAGGCAACCTCCTTTTCCCAGTACTGAGATTAACAAGCAGCGCGGTGATCAGTATTAAATGGAGACGTCAGCTGGGTGCAGTGGCTCACACCTGTAATTCCAGCACTCTGGGAGGCTGAGGAAGGGGCGCTAGAGCCCCGGGTTTGAGGCCAGCCTGGACAACGTATGGAGACCGTCTCTATGAAATACAGATCCCGTCTTTCTCTGTATGTATGTATGTGTGTATATATATTCTTTTCGTTAATAGAGACGTCCAACAGGTGTGCCAGGGGCTGTAGCTCTGCCCAGGGAAGCGAAGATGAGAGGGCAGGCTCCACCCGGGAGGAGCTGGAAGAATGGGAGTTCCACAGCAGAGGAGGCGGAGCAGGGCGTTCCTCCAAACACAGGAATACCACGTGCGAAAACAGAGGGGTGTGAGAAGGCCAGGGGCAGGTGTACAGCTGCAAACCGGGGGAGAGGCGCCAGGCTTGGGCGATGAGGATTTGTTCCCGCATAGATTCCCTTCCTGCCCAGGGTCCGCTCCCGCCGGTCGGGAGTGCCTAACAATATTCCTTGCCGCATGGTTCGCAGCGGAAAAGGACCTTCAAGTCAGTCCATCCAACTTTCACTTTATAATATAAACAAATATACAGAGGCCTCAGATAAGCGAAACGCTTGTCTCGGGTTACAGCTCTGGCCAACACTGGGGACCTGACGGTCAGTCCGCGGATTTCCCTGCCTCTGGCTCGCGGGCACTGCCAAGCTATCAGCCCAAAACCCTGCTCGAGGAACCACAGTCTGGTTTCGTCTCCGAGCGGACTACATCTCCCACAATGCCTTGGGCCCAGCCTCCCGCCCGCTGCCCAGCTGGGTGCCGTCTCCGCCAATAGAAAGGCAGAATTTCCAGGTTCGTTCTCCGCAGCCAATGAGCGCGCCGGTGGGCGGGCCTCTCCCGTCCATTGTTCTCGGTGCCCCACGGGCTTGAGCCGGGGTGAATCCGGAGGGGCCGGGCCGAGCCCAGGGGCGCTTTAGCACGCGGAGCAGCCGCTAGAGCAAGACCTGGTCTCCCAAGAGGTGAGCCGGAGAGGAGGCCTGGAGCCGCGCAGACTCCGGGCAATAGCTCGAGGCAAGGGAATAGAGGGCCTGGAGCCAGCTGCCGGCTGCCCTGCTGGGGGAGGGGCGTCGGGGTCGCGCTCGGTGTCCCGGGGGCCCGGCCGCCCGGATTTACGCGCCGGCTCCGCTCAGCGAACCGTTCCCGACGCGTCTCCCTGGCGGAGAGCTCCTTGCATCTCCCCCTGGGAAGCGCAGGCTTTGGACGGGGAGGGGCATTCGACGACATCCCGCGCAGCCTACGCGTTTTACATATGGGGAAACTGAGGTTCAGAGGGGGCGTGTCTTGCCCCAAGACAGATGGCAAATTAGCTGACCGGGCACAGTTTTTCCGGGCTCCCAAGTAGGGAGAGTTCTCTTATACCGTATGCCAGTGTTTCTTCTAGTCATTTGAGAAAATACACGTTGAGAGCTTCGGTTTTCCCACTAGCTTTTGTTTTCTTTTTGTGTATTTTCTGTTTGTTTTGTTTTTAACTTTTGTCAACTTTTCCCACCTTTTTATTGAGGGGGACTCTTATCTGAGTCGTTATGATGTAGTAATGATTATTAAATTTTTTTTTCTTTGTGTAGAGACGGGGTCTCACTCTGTTGCCCAGGCTGGTCATGAACTCCCAGCCCCAAGCCATCTTCCCTCCTCAGCCTCCCAAAGTGCTGGGAGTACAGGTGTGAGCCACAGCGCCTGGCCTAAAAAGTAATTTTGTATTGCTTTTATAATATTTATTTTAAGGCGTTTGCAATTCCACTGTTCTCAATATTTTGTAGCTGCCGTCCTGTTCTTTTTTCCTGCGAATTCATTTTTATTTTTTGAGATGGAGTTTCGCTCTTGTTGCCCAGGCTGGAGTGCAATGGAGTGATCTCCACTCACCGCAACCTCCAACTCCTGGATTCAAGCTATTCTTCTGCCTCAGCTTCCTGAGTAGCTGGAATTACAGGCATGTGCCACCATGCACGGCTAATTTTGTATTTTTAGTAGAGACGGGGTTTTCTCCCTGTTGGTCAGGCTGGTCTCCAACTCCCGACCGCAGGTGATCCATCGCCCGCCTCACCCTCACAAAGTGCTGGGATTACAGGCATGAACCACTGAGCCCGGCCGTGAGTTCATTTTTAAAGGGAATTGGGGACTTACTATGTCTATGGTTTTTCTGCCCTGCTGATTTTGTTTATTCATTATTTTCATATCAGAAGGATTATCTTAAATCATTAATGATTAATAATCTTTGTATACTTTTTAAAATATTAAAAACATATAGCGTAATGCACAGGTCTTACATTTCATATGTTTGCTCTTGTGCCACCATTGCCAATCAAGATAATGAAAATTTCTGTCATCCCAGAAGGCTCCTTTGAGCCCCTTCCCTGTCATGACCACCCAAAGGCAGCCATTATTATAGCACAGTTTCTTTTTATTTTTTTTGAGGCTGAGTCTCACTCTTGTCACCCAGGCTGGAGAGCAGTGGCACAATCTCGGCTCACTGCAACCTCCACCTCCTGGGTTCAAGCGATTCTCCTGCCTCAGCCTCCTGAGTTGCTGGGATTACAGGCGCCCGCCACCATGCCCGGCTAATTTTTGTAGTTTTGGTAGAGACGGGGTTTCACCATGTTGGCCAGGCTGGTCTCGAACTCCAGACCTCAAGTGATCTGCCTGCCCTGGCCTCCCAAAGTGCTGGGTTTCCAGCTACCACACCCAGCCTATAGCACCGTTTCTGATACATGCTACTCTATGGATGTGTCACAGTTTATTAGCCATTCCCCCGCTGCTGGATTTTTAAGGACTCAATTTTTTGGAATTAGAGATAATGTTGTGGTTTTGTGTCCTTACAAATTTCTTTTTGCAAAGATGGTTATTAAGATAAATTACTGAGGGGCTGAGGCCGGATTGGAGAATATGGGCATGCTTTAAACTTCATACTTAAAGTACGGTGGTAATGCTGTTGAGATGCTGCCTTTCTTCCAGTGAAGCTCAAAGGGCTTTGACCTCTGATCCATTGCCAATCCCTAAGATGCCCCTGTAACAACAGAAACACGAGTGTTACTCTCTATTCATTAGGTGGTCACTGAGATTGAGACACTTAGTTGTTTGTTAGGTCTCGGTCACACAGTGCAAGTCGGAACCGACTTATGAGAGTCCTTAGTATTTCAGTCAGGGGTTTTTCTGGGAACTTCGCATTTCCGATACTCGTTCTTTTGTATTTTGGAAGGAACAATTCTGTATTTTATTGTGCTTGGGATACTCTTTTTTTTTTTTTTTTTGAGATGGAGTCTTGCTCTGTCGCCCATGTCGCCCAGGCTGATGTGTGGAATACTTTTTTTTCTTTGAGAGAGTCTTGCTCTCACCCATGTGGCCCAGGCTTGTGTGCAGTGGCGCGACCTCGGCTCACTACAACCACCACCTCCTGGGTTCAGGAGTTTCTCTTGCCTCAGCCTCCCAAGTAGCTGAGACTGTAGGTACCCACCATCACGCCCTGCCAGTTTTTTTTTTTTTTTTTTGTATTTTTTAGTAGAGACAGGGTTTCACTATGTTGGCCAGGCTGGTCTCAAACTCCTGACCTTGTGATCTGCCCGCCTGAGCCTCCCAAAGTGCTGGAATTACCGGCGTGAGCCACTGTGCCAGGCCACCTGGCTAATTTTTGTATTTTTAATAGAGATGGGTTTTCACCATACCTCAGGTGATCCGCCCAACTCGGCCTCCGAAAGTGCTGGGATTACAGGCGTGAGACACCGCAAACAGCCTTCTTAACTTCTCTTACTACAGAGAGATGTTTTCAGGAATAAGCCATTTTTCCTTTATGAGGAACAGGGAAACGTCTGTGGATTATGTAAGGACCACTTGGTGGTCTGACCTGGGCTCTTGTGAGTTAGATTGCTTTAGGACAGTCTACTATTGATTATGGTTCTCTTTTTTGTTTCTCAGCAGGACTACTTGTTGAGATTTGAGGAGGGAAGTGTCTTACCCGAGAGCCTGGCTGGAGAGGACTGAGGGTCAAGGCTTGAAGCCTATGTGATTGCCCCAGGACTGTGGATGATGGCTGCAGAGATCCCAAGAGTGACCACTCCGCTGAGCCCTCTGGTCCAGGTGCCTCAAGAGGAAGACAGACAGGAGGAGGAGGTCACCACCATGATCCTGGAGGATGACTCCTGGGTGCAGGAAGCTGTACTGCAGGAGGATGGCCCTGAGTCTGAGCCCTTTCCCCAGAGTGCCAGCAAGGGCAGCCCCCAGGAGGAGGCAACCGGCGGACCGCAGGGTGCGCTCAGCCGCCTCCGAGAGCTCTGTCGGCGCTGGCTGAGGCCAGAGGTACACACCAAGGAGCAGATGCTGACCGTGCTGCCAAAGGAAATTCAGGCTTGGCTGCAAGAGCATCGGCCTGAAAGCAGCGAGGAGGCGGTGGCCCTGGTGGAAGACTTGACCCAGACCCTTCGGGACAGTGGTGAGATGCAGAACCTCATAGGGAGAGGGCGGGAGGTGGAGGAGTGCGGTGTTTCAGAGGAGGATGCGGTGGTGGTCAAGACAGAGTGGGGGCCAGCGCCATCCCTCTGCTCTGCAGGTAGTCAGCGTGTTCATCGGCCTTTTATGACTGTGCAGTGTCAGCTCCTGAACTGCAGTAGGGAGGGGCTTAGAGCTACATTTGCGTAGTAAGCACAGTTTTTACTTCTGTGTTTATTTGGAGTGGTTGGGAAGCTGATGGAAGTTATGGGGATGAGCTGGAGACCCACACGAACCACCCCCGGCACCTTCACTAGGTTGTGCATGAAACATCCAAATAGTTCCTGCAATTAGAGAAAACAATCTGATGTTTTCAACATGATGTTTTTTTTGAGACTGCGTGTCGCTCTGTCGCCCAGGCTGGGGTGCAATGGCGCGATCTTGGCTCACTGCAACCTCCGCCTCCTGGGTTCAAGCGATTCTCCTGCCTCAGCCTCCTGAGTAGCTGGGATTACAGGCAAGCGCCACCATGCTTGGCTAATTTTTGTATTTTTAGTAGAGACGGGGTTTCACCATGTAAGCCAGGCTGGTCTCAAACTCCTGACTTTGTGATCTGCTCACCCTGGCCTCCCAAAGTGTTGGGATTATAGGCATGAGCCATCGCACTCACCCTCAATGTGATTATTATTACTATTTTTTAAGATGGGGTTTCACCATGATGGCCAGGCTGGTCTTGAACTCCTGACCTCAGGTGATCCACCCACCTCGGCCTCCCAAAGTGCTAGGATTACAGGTGTGAGCCACCACGCCCGGCCTCAATGTGATTATTTTTATGAAACCAAGAGAAATGACAAACCAGCTCATAGCTTGGGACTTTGTGTGGTATAAAGTCATCCTGAGCTCCTGGCAGTAGTTGCGCTGTTTGTCTCTGCTGTTACTCGTAAGCGCTGGGATCCTGGCATGCCATTTAACCGCTCTGTGTCCCTCCTGGTTTTGTGTTGTAAACTGGACTCACTTGATTACCAAATATGTGCTTCAGATGTACCTGTGCCTTAAAGGCTGCCTCAGGACTCATAGCATATGGCTGATGAGTCCTTTGTGCTGATGAGAACTACGGAAATTCAGAGAATGCAGTGTGGAGAGGAGAGGTCAGGTCAGAGAAGCCTTCCTGGAGGAGGTGACACTTAAGCAGGCGGTTGTAGAAGGGAGTACGATGGGGCAGCTGAGAGGAGCTGTGCTGAGCAGAGGCTCGGAAGGGCAGAGCCTAGGTAGTTTATTATACCTCTTCATGACAGGAGGGTTGGCTGATTGGAGTGGCAAGTGTGTTTTTAGGAAGCTGTAGGAAGTAGCGTTTGGGGGAAGGGTGGGTGAGGGTGTGGACTGAATGTCATTGGCCTCAGCTGGTTCTTGACCTAGAGCCCAAGGGGCATGTCAGGAAGCAGAGTTTGGCAACAGGATGTAGGTTTGATGAGGGTAAGGAGGTTTGATGAGGAGGAGAGGCTAGGGCAGGAGCGCAGCCAGGAAGCTGCTTTGTCATCGGGTGTGCAGCGATGGGGGTCGGCCCCAGATGGGACGCATGTGAGAGAGAACTGATAGTCATCATGGCTGGCATTCCCCAAGCTCGCTCTGCAAGCCGAGAAATATGCTTAGCGTCCAGTATGGAAAACTCATGTCATGGTCACCACCCTGGAAGATAAGCAGGATATGATCACCAGAGATCCCTTTAAGATCACACGCCTTTGTACCAGGCAGAACCAAGATTTGAACTTACGTGTCTGAAGACATGGCCCACGTTTTTAAGCGTTTTGTCACATGTGTGATTCTAAGGGACAGTTCTTAGTGGGTGTTGGAAGGAGGGGATGCAGATGGAATTAAGACAGTGACTAACTCCAGAGCATCTGGCCTGGAGGATTCAGAAGACCGGGAAGAGAAGAGAAGGAAACTGGGGGGGTTGGGGGTGGAGACTGTGGCAACGCCAGGGACTGGGAGACCGAGGAAAGCTGTCCTCTGGAGAAAGGGGTTGGCCCTGAAGGTCTGCAGTGATGCAGCCGTGCCCCGGGCACGCTCACACCTGTCCGTCTCTCTAAGAATCCTGTGAGTGGGTGGCACCGTCATTTCACAGATAGGAAATGCAAGTCCAGGAAGTTCACACAGCTGAAGTGGTGGAGCCAGGATTCAAACTCAGATCTGTCTCTTTTTTTTTTTTTTTTGAGTTGGAGTCTCGCTCTGTTGCCAGGCTGGAGTGCAGTGGGGCGATCTCAGCTCACTGCCACCTCCGCCTCCTGGGTTCAAGCAGTTCTCTGCCTCAGCCTCCCGAGTAGCTGGGGCTACAGGCGCCTGCCACCACACACACCCGGCTAATTTTTATATTTTTAGTAGATATGGGGTTTCACCATGTTGGACAATCTGGTCTTGAACTCCGGACCTCCTCGGCCCTCCTTGGCCTCCCAAAGTTCTGAGATTCCAGGCGTGAGCCACCATCCCTGGCCCAGGCCTGTCTCTTTCTACATAGAGATCTGTTTTGCTTGAAGCAAAGTGCTTGATTTTCTTTGCTGAAAAATAACTGAATTTTATTCCTGCTATAAAATAAGCAAACCTGTCATCTGGTTTTACAGCTGTCTTTGCGTGCCTCCGGGTGGAGGTGACCAGTTTGTAATGGACTTGCGGATCTGCAGTCAGATACTGAGAAGGAGGGAGTGGTAGAGGGCTGAGGAGAGGCCGAAGGCTGCTTGTTACTTGGTTGGGAGGCACAGAGGTTCGGGTCTCAGCAGGTGTCAGAGGTGACTACAGCCCTTCTCATCTGGTTTGCAGCAGGGGCTTTGTGACCTTCATCCTTTTCTTTTTTTGAGATGGTGTCTCGCTCTGTCGCCCAGGCTGGAGTGCAGCGGCGTGATTTTGGCTCACTGCAACCCCCACCTCCCAGGTTCAAGCGATTCTCCTGCCTCAGCCTCCGGAGTAGCTGGGTCGACAGGCGCCCACCACCACGTCTGGCTAATTTTTGTATTTTTAGTAGAGATGGGGTTTCACTGTGTTTGCCAGGATGGTCTTGATCTCCTGACCTCCTGATCTGCCCACCTCGGCCTCCCAAAGTGCTGGGATTACAGGCTTGAGCCACCGCGCCCGGCCTTGTGCCTTTCATCTTTAACTAGGCACCTGAGATGGGGACCATCCCAGACGTGTGGGTTTGTCTGTCCCCTGACTTCTGCCTCTGAGATTGTCTTTGTTGGTCTTTGTGTAACAAACGCCCGTGACCTTCCTCATGATTGTCGCAGGAGTCCCTGCATTGCCTTCATCCCTTCTCAAACATTTACTCAACATAAGGCCGTTTGACCTCTTCTGTTCGTCCAGCTTGGGACCTTTGGACACGTTCGTCCAGCACAGGACGTTTCCAGGCCTGCCTAGTCGTTGGTTGTTTAATGTGTTTCTAACAGGAACCTCTAGGCACTCATGATTCAAGTATCTTCTAATTCTAATGAAGACCAGACCTATGTTAATAGTTTAAGCGGCAGAGCTTCTCTCTCTCTGTGACTGTTTCCTGAGGACGTTTTACTCCCCATACCCAGCCCTCATCCAGGTGCCTGGAGTTTCTCGCCTGAATTCTTGGAGCAGCTGCCAAACTGAACCTGTCTTCAGCCTCTGCCCCTTCATCGCAGTTCTTCCACTCCTACCAGAGTGAAGGGGTGCTCCTCCTTAAAAACCTTCATGAGCAGCTGGGCGCAGTGGCTCACGCCTGTAATCCTGGCACTTTGGGAGGCCGAGGCGGACGGATCACGAGGTCAAGAGATTGAGACTATCCTGGCCAACATGGTGAAGCCCCGTCTCTACTAAAATACAAAAATTAGCCGGGCGTGGTGGCACGCGCCTGTAGTCCCAGCTACTCGGGAGGCTGAGGCAGGAGAATTGCTTGAACCCGGGAGGCGGAGGTTGTAGTGAGCTGAGATTGCGCCAGTACACTCCAGCCTGGGCAACAGACCTCTGTCTGGAAAAAAAAAAAAAAGAAACTTTGAGGGCGATGCCCAGCATTCCTCTAAGTGATCCCGATTCAAACTCCAGTTTGACAGCGTCTGCACGAGACCTCTGGTTCTCAAACACAGCCACACATTAAAATTACCTGGGGGCCTGGAGCCTACTCCCAGGGATTCTGATTTTCTGATTTAATTGGTGTGGGGTGTGGCCTGGGCAAGGGATTTTTGAAAGCACCCCAGCTGATTCTGTTAGGCAGCAAAGTGTGAAGACCACACAGAGCTTTGTTCCTCAGGGCGTGGTCAGTGGGCCGGCAGCCTCGGCCCAGGGCTCACGTGGGCATTTGTTAGCTAGACAGACTGTCAATCTCACCCAGCCCGCTGAAGCAGATTTGCATTTGACAAGACCTCCAGGTGACTCCTATGCCCTGAAGTGTGAGAAGCACTACCCAGGAGAGGAATAGAGGTTCCCAGCTTCAGGCCTGCTCTCGTCCAACAGTTGAGTGGGTCACAGCTGACCTCTCCAGCCGTCCTCAGTGCCATCTGGCCGGCAGAGGCAACAGGTGATTTGTTTTGAGCTTGCTGCCCCAGCAAAATGCTCCCTTAATGACCACAAATGAACACATGCATTCATTAGTCTCAGCTAGAAAGGGAGTAGAAAGTGTTAGAGGGTTGCAAAAGTATATAAGCTACAATTCTTAGCTGCAAAACAAAATTACATATATGTATGTGTGTGTGTGTGTGTGTGTGTGTGTGTGTGTGTATGAGAGAGAAAGTCTCACTCTGTCACCCAGGCTGGAGTACACTGGTGTGATCATAGCTCACTATAACCTCTGACTCTTGGCTTCAAGCGATGCTCCTGCTTCAGCCACGCAAAACACTGGGATTACAGGAGGGAGCCGCTCTGCTCAGCCAGCCCAAACAAAAAAATTTGTTTTTTTGAGACGGCGTCTCGCTTTGTTGCCCAGGCTGGAGTGCAGTGGCGCGATCTCGGCTCACTGCAGCTTCCATGTCCCAGGCTTCTCCTGCTTCAGCTTCCCAAGTAGCTGGGATTACAGGCACCTGCCACCATGCCCGGCTAATTTTTGTATTTTTTAAACAGAGACAGGGTTTCACCATGCTGGCCAGGCTGATCTTGAACTCCCGACCTTATCTGCCTGCCTCGGCCTCCCAAAGCGCTGGGATTACAGGCCCCCCAAAATTACTTTTAATTTACTCAAATATTTGAAAAGTATCCCAGACAGGACTCAGGGAGAGAATAACATTTTATGTCTTCTTATTGACGTGAGTCTTCCCCACGTTCATTCTGGTATGCTGGCTGGTATGAGAGAGAAAGAGCAGGTCTATGGCCAGGCGAGGACACACAGGGCCCTGTGAATGGCCATGGGAATGTGTGTACGCATGTGAGGCCAGAGCACACGCGGCAGGTGTGAGAAATACAAGGCCCGTTGGCTTAGATGGAGCTACGGTGGCAGCTTTTGTCCACTGACAGATAAGGGGAGAGGTCCTGTGGCCCTTCAGGAACTGTTCCTGTGAATGATTTTTGGACGCTTGTCAAATCATTTTGAAAAAACTGAAACTGGATACCTACTTTTGCAGCTTACAAGGAAATAGATCCCTGCTTTACAGGTTACACAGAAATAGATCCCAGCTGGATTACAGATCTGTGCCAGACAGGATCTGAAATGACATGTGAGAGAATATTTTTATAATGTTAGCATGCGGGAAGGACTTCCATGCTTATCTGACAGGAACCCCTAGGCACTCGCAGTTCAAGTACAGATTGTGAATAGGCAGTACAGAAACCATCAAAGCCAGCTTGGACTCATTAAAGCAGAAGTCTTTCATATCAAAAATGATGCTGTGAATCAAGTTAAAAGACAGCATACTGGGCCAGGTGCGGTGGCTCACGCCTATAATCCCAGCACTTCGGGAGGCTGAGGTGGGTGGATCACAAGGGCAGGAGTTCAAGACCAGTCTGGCCAAAATGGTGAAACCCTGTCTCTACTAAAAATACAAAAATTAGCCAGGCCTAGTGGCAGGTGTCTGTAATCCCAGCTACTCGGGAGGATGAGCCAGAGAATTGCTTGAACCCAGGAGGCAGAGGTTGCAGTGAGCAGAGATCGCGCCACTGCACTGCAGCCTGGGGACAGGGCAAGACTCTGTCTCAAAAAAACAAAAAACGAAACACAAGACAGCATACCCGTTAGGAGGAAATATTTGCATCCGAGTCTGTTATGTAGCAGATTATGAGTCAAAATCCTTGGTCTACAATTGCCTCTGCAAATTGGTAAGAAAAGTCAATTGAGTAGAATAAAAGGTAAAAGATATGAACAAGCAATTTAGAAACGAAGAATTAAAAATTATGAAAACATATTCTACCTCAGGAATTATTAGGGAAATACCAGTTAAAGCAAGACATTATCATTGTGCCTAGTAGACATAACATTTAAGAGTGTTTCTAGACCAGGCATGGTGGCTCACGCCTGTAATCCTAGCACTTTGGGAGGCCAAGGCTGATGGATCACCCTGAGATCAGGAGTTCAAAACCAGCCAGGCCAGCGTAGTGAAATCCCGTCTCTACTAAAAATACAAAAATTAGCTGGGCGTGGTGGCATGTGCCTGTAGTCCCAGCTGCTAAGGAGGCTGCGGCAGAGAATCTCTTGACCTGGCAGGCAGAGGCTGCAGTGAGCAGAGATCATGCCACTGCACTCCAGCCTGGGCAGCAGAGTGAGATGTGTCTCAAAAAAAAAGAAAAAGAAAAAAAGAGAAAGAGATGGGGTCTCACTATGTTGCTCAAGCTGGTCTTGAATTCCTGGCCTCTGCCTCCCAAAGTGCTGGGATTACAGGCATGAGCCAACATGCCCAGCCCATATATTATTTTTTATTATGGCAAAATAAAGATAAAACTTACCATTTTAACCATTTCTAGAATACAGGTCAGTAGCGTTAAGTATATTCATATTGTTGTGCAGTCGTCACTGGTATCCGTCTACAGAACTTTTTCCGCTCAAGCTGAAACTCTGTGTCCATTAAACAAGAACTCTCCATTCCCTTCTCCCCCAACCCCTGGCAACGACCATTCCACCTTCTCTGATTTTGATGACTCTACATACCTTGTATAAGAGGAGTCATAATGTATTGTTTTTTTGTGTCTGGGTTTTTTGACCTAGTATAATAATCTCAAGGTTGAGGCCAACCCATATTGAAGCATGGGTCAGAATTTAATTCCTTTTGAAAGCTGAATACTATTTCACTGTATGTATATACCATATTTAGTTTATTCATCTGCTGATGGGTAGTTGGGTTGTGTGCACCTTTGGTTATTGTGAATAATTCACGAACATGATACACAAATATCTGTTCTAGTCTGGGCTTTCAATTTTGGGGGGTTATATACCTAGAGTTAAAATTACTGGATTAGGCCAGGTGTGGTAGCTCACGCCTGTAATTACAGCACTTTGGGAGACCTAGGCGGGCAGATCAAGACCAGCCTGGGCAACATGGTGAAACCCTGTCTCCACTAAAAATACAAAAAGTAGGCAGGCTTGGTGTCAGGTGCCTGTAATCTCAGCTACTCGGGAGGCTGAGGCAGGAGAATCACTTGAATCTGAGAGGTGGAGGTTACAGTGAGCTGAGACTGTGCCACTACACTCCACCCTGAATGACAAAGTGAGACCTTGAAAGAAAGGGGGTTGGGGGAGGGAAGGAAGGAAAGAAAAGAAAGAAAAGGAAGACTATTCTTATCCATATTCTTATTGCCTGACTCATTTCTGAGTTTTGGGAGGCTGAGACGGGAGGTGAGAGGATTACTTGAGCCCAGGAGTTCAAGACCACCCTGGGCAACATAGTGAGACCCCATCTCTTAAAAAGTTTGGCCAGGTGCAGTGGCACACGCCTGTAATCCCAGCACTTTGGGAGGTTGAGGCAGACGGATCGCAAGGTCAAGAATTCGAGACCAACCTAACCACCACGATGAAACCCTGTGTCTACTAAAAATACAAAAAAATTAGCCAGGCATGGTGACCTTTGCCTGTAGTCCCAGCTACACAGGAAGCCGAGGCAGGAGAATCACTTGATCCTGGGAGCTGGAGGTTGCAGTAAGTCAAGATCACTGCACTCCAACCTGGGAGATAGAGCGAGACTCTGTCTCAAAAAAAAAAAAAAAAAAAAAAAAAAGAAAAAAAAATTAGCCAGGCCTGGTGGTACACACCTATAGTCCCAGCTACTTGGGAGCTGAGGTGGGAGGATGACTTGAGCTTGGGAAGTCAAGACTTAAGTGAGCCGAGATCGCACCATTGCACTCCAGCCTGGAAGACAGATACCATCTGAAAAAACAGCAACGGGCTGAGTGTGATGGCTCACACCTGTAATCCCAGCACTTTGGGAAGCCTAGGCAGGCAGATCACCTGAGGTCAGGAGTTTGAGACCAGCCTGGCCAACACGATGAAACCCCGTTTCTATTAAAAATACAAAAATTAGCTGGGTGTGGTGGTGTGCATCTGTAATCCCAGCTACTTGGGAGGTTGAGGCAGAAGAATCGCTTGAACCTGGGAGGCGGAGGTTGCAGTGAGCTGGATCGGGCCACTGCACTCCAGCGTGGGCAACAGAGCGAGACTTCTTAAAAAACAAAACAGAAAACAATAGCAACAAAAAAGTGGGTGTCTGGGCCATCCAGCCTGTTGCTCACAAGCCTGCTTCCCCAGAAGCCGCCTCCCTGCATCAGTCATATCTGCAGAGTATGCTCCTCCGGGCATTCTGGGGTAGCCAGTGCCATTTCTACCAGTAAAATTCCTTTTAAAAAATTTTCGGCTGCCACCGTCTCATCTCCATTCACAACATGGTGAGAATATTATTTTTGTATCTGCCCAAAGCCAGTTTCTGAGTTTTCATTTTCTTAATTGGGCACAGTAAATAAAGGAGGGACTCGTCTGCTATTGAATGTGCTGTGCTCTGTGCTCCGGATCTCATGGGGGCCGGCCTTGCTCAGGGAGCCTGGAGGGGGCCAGGGATTCCTCATTCTTCCCAGCTCAGTGACGTTTTCCCATTTGGAGGCCCTTCTCAGCCAGATCACCTGAAGGGCCACTCTTTTCTGGCCAGTAGAATGGCTCCTGTGTCTCTCTGTTCTCAGAGGGCAACTTGTGAAGAACTCCCAGCCCTCCTTTGGTCTTCGCTGGATTACAATGGTCTTCATAAAAACAGGATTGGTCTTTGGGTAGTACAGTGAGGGGGTTATTGGGCCTCGATTCTACTTATAGGGACCTCTGTAGTGAGGTTTATGATATTTACGTTTTACAGCAGTGTAGGAATGATATTCTAACTAAAATTGGGGTTGGGAGGAATAAGGTGGTTTATAGGATGTTTGTTGATTATCTCTTCTGTAAAACCTGGGAGTTCAAAAGACTTAACGTTTAAAAGAAGATAGCCCTACAGATGAAGTACCACACTTAAAGGCTTCCGGTTTTAAAGACATTCTTTCATATTTTCATATAATAATGTGATGCTGCTATTTGGGTTTTGTTTGTTTTGTTTTTTGTTTTTCATTTAAATCTTAGATTCATTTGAGATTTGTCCTTTTTTGAGTCCAGCTTGAAGTTTTCCATTTGAATTTTTCCAATTTTTCCTAAGTAGTTCTTCCAGCATCATTTATTGTATGTTGTGTCTTTTCTCCATGGATTTAAGAGACCAACTGTATTGTGTGCTAAATTTTCATTCTTGTTATACAGATTCTCTTTTCTGTTCTCCTGGCCTGTCTATCCATGTGCCACTTGCATTCTGAATTTACATGTCTATTGAATCTATTTCTGGAGTTTTTATCTTGTTTCTTTGGTCTGATTGTCTATTAATGTTTTAATTATTAAGATTTCACAATGGTTTTATTTTTGTTTTTGAGACAGAGTCTTGCTCTGTTGCCCAGGCTGGAGTGCAGTGGCGCGATTTTGGCCCCCTGCAACCTCTGTCTCCCAGATTCAAGTGATTCTCCTGCCTCAGCCTCCCAAGTAGGTGGGATTACAGGTGCTCGCCACCACACCCGGCTAATATTTATATTTTTAGTAGAAATAGGGTTTCACCATTTTGGCCAGGCTGGTCTCGAACTCCTGACCTCAGGTGGTCCACCTGCCTCAGGCTCCCAAAGTGCTGGGATTACAGGCGTGAGCCATGGTGTCCAGCCAAGATTCCATAGTGTTTTAACATCTGACAGAGATAGTCCCGCTCCTTTCCAGTTTTAGTCAATAATCTTATCTTTTTTTTCCACCCCACCCACTGCCGAGACGGAGTCTTGCTCTGTTGCCCAGGTTGGAGAGCAGTGGCACAATCTCAGCTCACCATGACCTCTGTCTCCTGGGTTCAAGCCATTCTCCTGCCTCAGCCTCCCGCGTAGCTGGCATTACAGGTGCCCGCCACCTCGCCCAGCGTGAATATAGAGAAATCTTGAAACCAGTTGATTTTCTTCCCCCCTTGTAAGTGATTTTATCCTTTTGCTTTGTCCACTGGTCTCACTGTTAGCCACGCTGGGTTAGTTTTCGTTGGCCCATGGTATACCGTTCATGGGTTCTTATATCCTTATAGAGTGTATCTTTAAGTATTAGTTCTATTGCTTTGTTCTAGTTTTCTTCTTTGAGAACTCTGTTACCCAGGCTGGAGTGCAGTGGCGTGATCTCGGCTCACTGTAACCTCCAGCTCCTGAGTTCAGCCTCCCCAGTAGCTGGGATTACAGGCACGCGCCACCACATCCAACTCATTTTTATACATTTTAGTGGAGGCAAGGTTTCATCATATTGGCCAGGCTGGTCTTGAACTCATGATCTGCCCTCCTCAGCCTCCCAGAGTGCTGGGATTACAGGCGCAAACGACCACGTCTGACCTTTTGTTTTTAAGACAGGGTCTCACCCTGTAACCCAGGCTGCAGTGCAGTGATGCAAACACTCAGTGTGCAGAGGCTCATTGCAGCCTCTGCCTCCTAGGCTCAAGCAGTCCTCCTGCCTTGGTCTCCCAAGTAGCTGGGTCCACAAGTATGTGCAGCCATACCTGGCTAATTTTTGTATTCTTTTTGTAGAGATGAAGTTTTGTCATATCCCAAGCTGTCTCAAACCCCTGGGCTCAAGTGATCTTCCTGTCTTGGCTTCCCAAAGTGCTGAGATTACAGACCTGAGCCAACACGCCAGCCCTCTATCCTTCTTTTTAATCATTTTAACCTATTCCTTTATTTCTGTTTCCTGCCATTGCTTGATTTGGGTCCTCTTTTGCCCGTTCTCTGCTTTCCAAGATGCCCGTTCCCATAGTGCTGCTTCTTATCCTGTCTTCATGTCTCTCGGTGATTTTCCCTCCTCTCCTGAATTCTTCCAGCATACATTTCATCTCTTCCTGTCATCTCGCCATCCGTTCCTCAAGCTCTGCTCTGTGATATTCCTTTACAAACGCAGTTGCTTCATTTAATTATTTTTGTGGGTGGAAATGATTACTTTTCTCAGTAATAATAATTCCTTGGGCCGGGCACAATAGCTCAGTTCTGTAATCCCAGCACTTTTGGAGGCCAGGGTTGGTGGATCACTTGAGGTCAGGAGTTTGAGACCAGCCTGGCCAACATGGGGAAACTCCATCTCTATTAAAAATACACAAAAAGTAAGACAGGCCTGTTGGTGTGCACCTATAATTCCAGCTACTCAGGAAGCTGAGGCAGGAGAATCACTTGAACCCAGGAGGCAGAGGTTGCAGTGAGCTGAGATTGTGCCACTGCACTCCAGCCTGGGCGACAGAGCAAGACTCCATCTCAAAAAAAAAAAAACCAAACCAAAACAAAAAAATCTTGGATTAATGTGCATGGGTCAAAGGCTTTTTTTTCTCTGCTTTCCAGAAACAGCTTCCTGTATACATAGCTGCCCTGTGTGATTCCAGTTGCAGCCTCACCTCTTTGCCTCTCTGAACCAAAGAAGCCAGCCCTGCTTACCCCAGTTCCCAAACACAGGAAGTGATTTTCTGCCTGAGCTCTCTGAGATCTGCTCCCTCCCACCCTGGGGCTCTCCATGCTTATTCATTGCACTTCCTACCTCATTGCTTCTACGCAGTCTGCTGTTTTGGGACGCCCTGACATGTGTTTTGGTGTCTGCAAATTTTATCTTCTGATCTCACTGAAAATAAAATTGGATTTTTACTTGTTTTCCTTGTTGCATCCGAGCTCCTTTGAGAGCTAACCAGTTCTGATTTTAAAAACAGCAAAACTCCTTAGTAGCTAATGTTACCCATTCAGAAGAGAAAATTACTAAAATCATCCCCCAAAATGTTTTTGGGCATGTTAGTTTGCTGAAAACAAATCAGGGCCTTGGCCTGCAGGTCCTTCTAGAAGAGAGATGATAGCAGGGCTCTGTGCTCCAAACTTGCCAAAAAACTGTCTTCCATGGCCAGGCACAGTAGCTCACTCCAGTAATCCAGCACTGTGGGAGGCTGAGAGGACGATTGCTTGAGGTCAGGAGTTTGAGACCAGCCTGGCCAACATGGTAAAATATCATGTCTACTAAAAATACAAAAATTAGCCAGGAGTCATAGTGGGCACCGGTAATTCCAGCTACTTAGGAGGCCGAGGCAAGAGAATTGCTTGAACCCAGGAGACGGAGGTTGCCCTGAGCTAAGATTGCACCAGTACACTCCAGCCTGAGTGACACAGTGAGACTCTATCTCAGGGAAAACAAAACAAAACAAAACTGTCTTGCAGGAAGTTGAGGAAGCACAGAATTCCTGGTCCTGCCAAGTCAGAGTATGCCTTGTGCCCCTCGTGCCTGTATCTGTCCCCTAGGGATATGAGGGGTGGGGCTGGAGGGCAGTTCTGTGAACCCACAGATTACCAGCAGTATGTGGAAGCATGGAGTGTAATTATATGCGTGTTTTCAACTTTAAATGTGATCTTATGGCCAGGCACAGTGGCTCGTGCCTGTCATCCTAGCACTTTGGGAGGCTCAGGCAGGAGGATCACTTCAGCCCAGGTGTTTGAGACTTGCCTGGGCAACATGACGAAACCCCATCTCTACAAAAATACATACAAATTAGCTGGGCGTGATGCAGACAGCTGCATAATCCCAGCTACCTTTGGGGCTAAGGTGGGAGAGTCAGATAAGCCCGGAAAGTCAAGGCTGCTGGGAGCTCTGATCATGCCACTGCACTCCTACCTCAGGGACAGACTGAGACCTTGTCTCAAAAAAAAAAATGTGACCTTAAATTAACTCAAGGCAAGAGTGGAGCCCAGGTCCTGCTTGAGAGGGGCATGCCCAATTTTATCATGCTCGTATGTGGGAGTTTACATTAACTTACAGAAAATTAATTGAGCGTCTAACTTTATTATTTTATTTTTTTATTTTTTGAGACAGAGTCTCATTCTGTTGCCAGGCTGGAATGCAGTGGCATGATCCCAGCTTGCTGCAGCCTCCTCCTCCAGAGTTCAAGCAATTCTTCTGCCTCAGCCTCCTGAGTAGCTGGGATTACAGGCGCCCACCACCACACTCGGCTAATTTTTACATTTTTAATAGAGATGGGGTTTCACCATGTTGGCCAGGATAGTCTTGATCTCTTGACCTCATGATCCGCCTGCCGCAGCCTCCCAAAGTGCTGGGATTACAGGCGTGAGCCACTGCACCCGGTTGAGCGTCTAACTTTAAATAAAGTTTATTAGCTTTAATAATAGAAATACCACTAAGAGGCTGGGCACGGTGGCTCACACCTGTAATCCCAGCACTTTGGAGGTCCAGGCGGGTGGATCACCTGAGATCAGGAGTTCGAGACCAGCCGGGCCAACATAGTGAAACCCCGTCTCTACTAAAAATACAAAAATTAGCTGGGCGTGGTTGTGCATGCCTGTGCTCTCAGCTACTCGGGAGGCTGAGGATGGAGGATTGCTTGAATCCAGGAGGTGGAGGTTGCAATGAGCTGAGGTCTTGCCGCTGCTGTCCAGGCTGGGTGGCTGAATGAGACTCTGTCTCAAAAAAAAAAAAAAAAAAAAAAGGCTGGGCACAGTGGCTCACACCTATAATCCCAGCACTCATTCATTCAGTCATTACGTTGAATCAAGCACAAGGCACTATAGTGCGTGTTGGGGTCATTGGGTAGGTACTCTGGTGATGTCCTTTATAATTCCCACCTGACCTCATTTCCTGGTTAAAAGTACAGGTAGTGGGAACATGGAACCCAGATCTTTAAGGCTTTGAAATTTTGGGTGATTGCCACAAAGATTATGAGACCTGACAATGAAATAACCAGTTAGAATGAAATAAGCCTGTTTTTTTCTTTTCCTTCAACTTTTAAGTTCAGGGGTACATGTGCAGGTTTGCCACGAAGGTAAATGTGTGCCATGGTGGCTTGCTGCCCAGATCATCCTACCAGCTAGGTGTTAAGCCCACCATCTATTAGCTATTCTTCCTGATGCTCTTCCTCCATCTCCCCCACAGGCCCCAGTGTGTGTTGTTCCGTGTCTGTGTGTTCTCATCATTCAGCTCCCACTTACAAGAGAGAACATGCAGTGTTTGGTTTTCTGTTCCTGTGTTGGTTTACTGAGGATAATGGCTTCCAACTCCATTCATGTCCCTGCAAAGGACATAATCTTGTTCCTTTTTATGGCTGCATAATATTCCATGGTGTATATGTACTACATTTTATTCATCCAGTCCATCATTGATGGGCATTTGCGCTGATTCTCTGTCTTTGTTATTGTGAATAGTGCTGCAGTGAACATATGCATGCATGTATCTGTATAACAGAATGATTTATATTCCTTTGGGTATAATAAACCCGGGTATTAAAGGCTTTGAGGATTTCCTGGCTTCTTTGTGTTGACTGAAGTTTAATTTTTATACATTTCCCCCTTAGTTTTCTTTTGTCATCATGACAGGGAGTTGAGTAGACATTGTATGTTTTTCTTCATTGTTTCAGATTTTGAGATACAGAGTGAAAATGGGGAGAACTGTAATCAAGACATGTTTGAGGATGAATCACATGAGATATTCTCGGAAATACCTGAAGAGGAAGGCGCTCAGCACTCCGATGGGGAAAGTGACTTTGAGAGAGATGCTGGTGCCCGGAGGCCCCAGGGACACGCCCCACGCAAGGACCTCAGGGAGGTGCTCTCCCAGGACAAGGAGGTTGGCCAGCTTATAGGCCTGCAGGGCACCTACCTGGGGGAGAAGCCCTACGAATGTCCCCAGTGTGGGAAGACCTTCAGCCGGAAGTCCCACCTTATCACACATGAGCGGACCCACACAGGAGAGAAATACTACAAATGTGATGAATGTGGAAAAAGCTTTAGTGACGGTTCAAACTTCAGCAGACACCAAACCACTCACACCGGGGAGAAGCCCTACAAATGCAGGGACTGTGGGAAGAGCTTTAGCCGGAGCGCCAACCTCATCACTCACCAGAGGATCCACACGGGGGAGAAGCCCTTCCAGTGTGCTGAGTGTGGCAAGAGCTTCAGCAGGAGCCCCAACCTCATTGCACATCAGCGCACCCACACGGGAGAGAAACCCTACTCATGCCCCGAGTGTGGAAAGAGCTTCGGCAACCGATCCAGCCTTAACACGCATCAGGGCATCCACACGGGAGAAAAGCCCTACGAATGTAAAGAATGCGGCGAAAGCTTTAGTTACAACTCCAACCTGATCAGGCACCAGAGGATCCACACAGGAGAGAAACCCTACAAATGCACCGACTGCGGGCAGAGGTTCAGCCAGAGTTCAGCCCTCATCACCCACCGGAGAACTCACACGGGAGAGAAACCCTACCAGTGCAGCGAGTGCGGGAAGAGCTTCAGCCGCAGCTCCAACCTGGCCACGCACCGGAGAACCCACATGGTGGAGAAGCCCTATAAGTGTGGGGTGTGCGGGAAGAGCTTCAGCCAGAGCTCCAGTCTGATCGCACACCAGGGCATGCACACAGGGGAGAAACCCTACGAGTGCCTGACGTGTGGGGAGAGCTTCAGCTGGAGCTCCAACCTCCTCAAGCACCAGAGGATCCACACGGGCGAGAAGCCCTACAAATGCAGCGAGTGTGGGAAATGCTTCAGCCAGCGCTCGCAGCTCGTGGTGCACCAGCGGACCCACACGGGCGAGAAGCCCTACCAATGCCTCATGTGCGGCAAGAGCTTCAGCCGGGGCTCCATTCTGGTCATGCACCAGAGAGCGCACTTGGGAGACAAGCCCTACAGGTGCCCCGAGTGTGGGAAAGGCTTTAGCTGGAACTCGGTCCTCATCATACATCAGCGAATCCACACGGGGGAGAAGCCCTACAAATGCCCCGAGTGTGGCAAAGGCTTCAGCAACAGCTCTAACTTTATCACGCATCAGAGAACTCACATGAAAGAGAAACTGTATTGACGTGGCAAAGAGCGAAAGTGAAGGGGCTCGCTCTGCAGCGGAAGTTGCCACGCTGCCCAACAGTGATGGAAAGAGCCGTGCTTCCTAAATGCTCTGGGGGTTTTGCCAGAATCTTCCCCTTGCTCATCCTCATTTCCAGGACACTATCATTTGAGTGGTCTGAGTCAAGCCCGGTATATGTTCAGGAACAGGGCGTAGGAGTGGAAGGTCTGGAAAGTTGGGTCTTTTCCCTTACATTGCGTGACTTGATTGGCCCCTGCTCTTGTGATTCCTCTGTGCCTCAGTTTCCTCTTCGGTAGAGTGGTGGTGGGGGGAGTGTTTCTCCATGTGGAATGGAAGACAGCATGCCCCACAATGTGGGCCAAGTCCTCAGAGAAGTGCTGGAAATCCACTGGTGTGGTTCTTGTTTTGCTGCCACTGTGTTGGGCTCAGGTGCCTTCCCCGCACGCTGTTAGTGTTCCCGGGCTCCCTGCCCATGCTAGAATCTGCTCTTCTGGCTTTAGTGTCTTGGGCTTTGATTTCAGGTCACGATGGAGGGGCTTCTCCAGTTCTGAGTCACCCACATGCAGATAAAGCCCCTTTCTATTTCTGGAAAGTGTCAGGAGCACAGAAACATGAGGAAGTACGGCCTGGAGCCAGTGCCCCGGTATCCTTCCCATTGACAAGAGTCAGGGCCTGTAGGAAAGGGGTAAACCGAGGACATTCCTGTGCTTGCTTTTTCTCACAGTGTCCTGTGATAAGTCAGTACCAGGATAACACATCTGCTCTCGTGGGGTCTCTGGAGGGTGTAGGGAGGTCTGAGAGCCCCAGCTGCCAACCCATGGTGGGTGGTAACTTCTGTCTCATCAAGAGTAAAACGGTCCTGCACACAGCGGTGGGCTCGTGCCTTCGCCCCAACAGATACATAGCCCCATAACCATTTCTGAATTACTCTGTGCACTTATTTTCCTCTTCTTCTATTTTTAACTTGATATATGCAGACCTAGAGTCCTGTTGGGTAGCTTTTGTATGTGAAGAACACTATTTTTAAAGAAGTGCTAACTTTGAGGACATATCTGTACCCTGGAGATATTTGGGTTTGAATCATGAGGTTGTCCTACAGGTGTCGCCCTTGGTCTCGGGACGCTACCAGGGCTTTGTTCTCTAGATCCTTGCGCCTGGAGAGAGTGAAGACGGGAGTGACGCAGGTGAAAGGCTTTGCTGTGAAGGAAAAGGAGATAAGGTGTTTCCAGGAAATGGGAAACTGATTCCTCCTGCACATTGGGGCTGTGCTCAGAATGGGCTTGGTTCTTATAGGATGGATGCTCAGTACTCCCTAATAAAGTTCCATTCTTTTCCCGAGTCTTTTACTGTGTGTTAAAAACCTGAACTGACTGGGCTGGGCGCAGTGGCTCACGCCTGTAATCCCAGCACTTTGGGAGGCCGAGTCGGGCAGATCATAAGGTCAAGAGATCTAGACCATCTTGGCTAACGTGGTGAAACCGCATCTCTACTAAAAATACAAAAATTAGCCGGGTGTGTTGGTGTGCGCCTGTAACTATTAGCTACTCGGGAGGCTGAGGCAGGAGAATTGCTTGAACGTGGGAGGGGGAGGTTGCAGTGAGCCGAGATTGCGCCACTGCACTCTAGCTTGGTGCCTGGCGACACAGCGAGACTGTCTCAAAACAAAAACAAAACCTGAACTGTTAGCAAACTCATACCTCACTTCCCCACCCCACTTGCCTTCTGCCCCAGCCTGAGAGTGGTCCAAGGCCTACAGGGAGCAAAAGTCCATTGCTTCGAAAAGTTTGACCCGGGCACATGCCTTCCCACTGCCTTTTGCAGACTCTACATGGAATCTGTCATCCAAGACTTGGAGCCGTGGCTTTGGCTAAGGATCCAGATGGTGTCCTGAGGAGGCCATTGGGAGTCATCTCTGTCCAAAATCAACTTAGACATGAGGAGGAAGTTCTAGGCAGTGATGTTTGTTAAACCAAACCAAGAGAAAAAAAACATCAAGTAGGCTATGAAATCCCCATCATTAGTGCCATTCCTTCACTTACTCAGCCAACAGGTTCTAGGAGAGGTTGTGAAGAAGTCCGTTCATTTGTCCAATAGAAGAAAGATCCCCGGCCTGGTGCAGTGGCTCATGCCTGTAATCCCGGCATTTTGGGAGGCCAAGGCGGGTGGATTAAGAGGTCAGGAGATTGAGACCATCCTAGCCAACACAGTGAAACCCTGTCTCTACTAAAAAAAAAAAAAATACAAAAAAAAAAAAAAAGAATTAGCTTGGCATTCTGGCAGGCGCCTGTAGTCCCAGCTACTCGGGAGGCTAGGGCAGGAGAATCGCTTGAACCCAGAAAGTGGAGGTTCCGGTGAGCTGAGATGGCACCACTGCACTCCAGCCTGGGCGAGAGTGAGACTCCGTCTCCAAAGAAATAAAGAGATTCCCATCTGTCTGGGAAGATACATGAGCTGCCTGAGCAGTAAGGGAAACGGATGGATGGTTTTCCACCTGACATGAAGTTCTGGAGTTTGATTAGTAAAGGGAACTTGGGTTGTAGAAATTACTGGATCTTTTTTTAAGTCTCGATTTGAGAGAAGAGTTTATATTAAGCTTTTTGAATTTTTTAAACTCCTCCTTACCTAGTAGAAACACAAAATACCCTAGGCAAAAAAGGAAACCAGGTTAGCTGGAATTGCAATTGCTAAATTAAGCTGGAACCAAGACATTGTTGAGAAAATGACACATTACAGTTCTTGAAAGGTTGAGAGTTGTCTGAGGTTGTTGCTTTGCAAATTGAAAGATAATAAAGGTTGCAAGCCCATCACTTCAGGTCCTGCCTCCTTTTTATGGGTCCCCAGAGGCAAAGGGGACACAGTAGCCTTTGTGTAGCTGTGTGTTGGGTGGAAGGACGAGTCTTTGCCCCTAAAACGTTTCAAGAAGCCCAGTCGTTTTGGAAGACGGACCTCTGCCACATCTTTGTTTGCAGCTCAGTAACACCTGTGTCTCTGTAACAAAGGCTGTTTCTCCTTAAGTGTACACGTCTGTAGAGAGCTAGCTTTTGTCATTGGTCTTTCTAAAACCATGGCAACGGCCTTGGACCATTAAAGATCGACAGTAAAGCCTGGTGCCGTGGTGTGCACCTAGAATCTCGGCTACTCAGAAGGCTAAGGCAGGAGGATCACTTCAGTCTGGAGTCATGGAAACCAGCCTCAAAAATCTGCAGTAAGGCTGGGTGTGGTGGCGTACGCCTGTGATCCCAGTTACTTGGGAGGCTGAGACAGGAGAGTCGCTTGAACCCAGGAGGCGGAGGCTGCACTGAGCCGAGATCATGCCACTGCACTCCAGCCTTAATGACAGAGCCAGACTCTGTTTCAAAAAAAAAAAAAGTCTACAATAAATGATAAAAAGAGCTGGGTGCAGTGGCTCACGCCTACAGTCCCATCACTTTGGTTGGGAGGACGAAGTGCGTGGATTGCCTGAACTCAGGAGTTCAAGACCTCCCTGGGCAACATGACGAAACCCCATCTCTACAAAAAATACAAAAATTAGCCAGGCGTGGTGGTGGGTGCCTGTGATCCCAGCTACTCAGGAGGCTGAGGCAGGAGAATTGCTTGAACCCAGGAGGTGGAGGTCACGGTGAGCCGAGATGGTGCCACTGCACTCCAGCCAGGGCAACAGAATAAGACTGTCTCAAAAAAAAAAAAAAAAAAAAAAAGTCAGGGGGCGGTATGGGGAGTTGGGGAGAGATAGCACAGGGAGAAATGCCAGATATAGGTGAAGGGGAGGGAGGCAGCAAATCACACTTCCATGTGTGTACCTATGCAACAATCTTGCATGTTCTTCACATGTACCCCCAAACCTGAAATACAATTAAAAAAAAAAAGAAAGAAAGAAAAGAAAGGTAGATGTGTGTGCAGGCCAAGAGTGCTGGCCTGAGTTTCCATGTTAGCCTTCTCAGAATTCTTGTTCCTAATCTAAACCAAAAATAAAATTCATAGCTCCTCAAC
>PVKP010007289.1:33027-78053 GCA_004027715.1 Plecturocebus donacophilus | reverse complement strand
CTTATCCTGAGCCAGCTAGATTCTGGAACAGTAGAGAGAGCATTCTGGATCAGGGAGGAAAAGCGATCACCCAGGGCAGGCTGGCCAAGGGCAGCTGGTAGTGTCCGGCTGGCAGGGGGCACCATATAAGCCTGATAAGCAGGAAGGCCTAGGAACACTGCATGTGCAACGAAAACTGTTTACCAGCCTTTGCATTTTCCCGGAGATGGCTTGCTGGGAGCTGTCAGCCATGTGTCCCCTGCAGAGGGGCAGCCTGCTAGTGCCCCTTCTGCCAGTCCCAGAAACAGAAGCAGAAACAGAAGGTCAGAGCTGCGAGTGGCCTCCTCTGAGGTCACTGTGGCCAAACCCTCATTTCACAGATGAGGAGCCTATGGCCCAGAGATGGACAGGGACTTGCCAAGGTTACACAGCAAGCCAGGAACAGATGCCAGGTTTCCTGCCTCCAACCTTGGATGCTTATAACAACAAGGAGGAGGCAAAGAGGTAGGGCTGCGCTTGGTGGCTCACGCCTGTCATCCCAGCACTTTGGGAGGCCGAGGCGGGCAGATCACCTGAGGTCAGGAGTTCGAGACCAGCCTGGCCAACATGGTGAAACCCTGTCTCTACTAAAAATACAGAATTAGCTGGGCATCTTGGCACATGCCTGTTATCCCAGCTAATCGGGAGGTTGAGGCAGAAAAATAGCTTGAACCCAGAAGGCAGAGTTTGCAGTGAACTGAGATTGCGCCATTGCACTCCAGCCTGGGCAACAAGAGCGACTGTGTCTCAAAAAAAAAAAAAGAAAAGAAAAGGGAAAAAAGGAAGCCCTGAAAGTAGCTCCGTATTCAAGAGGGGCTTGTAGGGGGATTTTTCTTTTCTCTTCTGTTTTTTGGTTTTCTGTTTATCTGCCCTAACTTCCCAAACATTTCTACAGTGATCACGTTCCTTTAGTAATCAGAAAAAAAAACAACAACAAACAGTAAAAGGGGTGGGGAGCTACCAATGGGAATAAATGGCTTTTGTCTTTGGTCAAATGGCATCTCAGCTACAGTCTTACTCATTCTTCCTCAGTGGACCCACAGGACCCCAGTAGGTAGTAGATGCCAGGGAGTTGACAGAACTCAGCCTGTCTCCAGCCATCCTGTGGCTTGCAGTGGGACCAAGACAAAAGCCGGCTGGGATGACAGGCCCTGGTTTCCTCAGGTGGTCTGTCCTCCCTGCTTCTCTGAGCCAATCCCTTCCTCTGTCCCCATCTGTAAAATGGGAGTTATTAGTGGAAGACACCAAGCTCGGTGGTTAAACACACCGATGCTGGAGCCGGGGTCCAGGCTGCCCGACTTTACTGCATGGCCTGAGGCAAGTCACTTAAATTCCACGGGCCTCAGTTTCCTCAAAAATGTGAAACTGGTGCAATGGACAGACTGTTTCTGTCCTATCAAAATTCGTATGTCAAAATCCTAATCTTCAAGGTGATGGGGCTGTTGGGAGATAATGTTTTCATGGAAGCAGAGCCCTCATGAATGGGATAAGTATAAAGAAGATCCCAGAGAGATTCCCGGCCTTGATCACTCTTACAGTGAGAACACGGCCATCTGTGAACCAGGAAGCAGGCCCTCGCCAGACAGAACATGCCAGCACCTTGAACTTGAACTTCCCAGTCTCTAGAACTGTGAGAAATAAATTTTTGTTTGTTTATAAGCTAGTTGGTCTTTGGTATTTTGTGAGAGCAGCTGAATAGACTAGAACAATGGGGATTACACCTCATGAGTTGTCGTGAGAATTAAGAGTTCATGTTGGCCAGGCGCAGTGGCTCTCATCTGTAATCCCAGCACTTTGGGAGGCCGAGGTGGGCGGATCACCTGTGGCCAGTAGTTTGAGACCAGCCTGGCCAACATGGTGAAACCCTGTCTCTACTAAAAATACAAAAATTAGCTGGGTGTTATGGCGAACACCTATAATCCCAGACACTTAGGAGGCTGAGGCAGGAGAATGGCTTGAACCCAGGAGACAGAGATTGCAGCGAGCTGAGATCGCGCCACTGCACTTCAGCCTGACAACAGAGTGAGACTGAAAAAAAAAAAGTTAATGTTTGTGAAGTTAATGTTTGTGACATGTTTAGAATTCTGCCTGACATATAGTAAGTGATATATATGTTGCCAGTTTAATAAAATGAAAATTGCTTTTCTAACTGGGTGAACAACGAGGATGACATGGCTGGAGTACCTATGAATATCATAATTCTTCCTGGTCCCCAGGGAAGGGAGCTCTTTCTCAGGGTTGGAACCAGCACAGCCCGGTCTGAGTGGTGGGCAAGCTAACATGGCACCCTCAGCGGACAGAGTAGGGTTGCCCCTCCCTCCCTGGGGCCAATGTCGGAAACAGCCCTTTTCCAGGGAGGCGGAGGGAGCCTGGGTTACTTACTGCTGAGTCACGAGCTCCAGGGCTCTTACCTTTTACCCAAACTGCAGGGCCCTTCCTGTCTGCTGGGACCGCTGACCTGACTGTCCCAACCAGTTGCCTCTGAACATGTCCTTCCTCAGACCTTTCCCTGCAGCTGCTTCTTCCAGGAACATCCAGCCAGACTGCCTCGACTCTCCTGGCCTCTCCAACTTTGCCCCGAACAGCTAGTTGGCCTCCTCCCTGACACCCATGATCACAGCCACCCACACACCAGTGTTCTCCCTCCAGCACACTCACTCCAAAACAACTGTTAGACCTTGGAGCTCCAGATACCTTGGCTCTAAAACAAATCCTCCATGTATATATATATGTAACCTTAGCTATCTCTGAACCTCAGTTTCCTCATCTGTATAATGGGCATAATACCTACCTTAGAGGGCTTTGTAAGAATTCTGTGGGATGATGTGTGGAAAATGCTTAGTCTAATGCCAGGTGTGTGGCAAGCATTCAGTAAATGGTAACAGGGCTGGGCATGGTGGCTCAGCCTGTAATCCCAGCACTTTGAGAGGCTGAGGTGGGTGGCTAATCGCTTGAGCTCGGGAGTTTAAGACCAGTCTGGGCAATGTAGCAAAACCTCATCTCTATAAAACAAAATTTTAAAAATTAGCTGGGTGTGGTGGTACACACCTGTGGTCCCAGTTACTCAGGTGGCTGAGATGGGAGGATGGTTTGAGTCCGGGAGGCAGAAGTTGCAGTGAGCTGAGACTGCGCCACTGAACTCCAGCCTGGACAACAGAGCCCCTGTCTCAAAGCAAGAAAAATAAAGATTAAAACTGTTTAAAAAGGTAACTCTGGTTATCATTGTTATGACGGTGGTGAACCTGTTTGCCTCTTCCAGCAGCTGGCCATGCCTCAAGCATCGGGGCTGGAGATCAGCACTCACTCCAGGGGCTCCTAGCGCTGCTGACCAGTGCCTGGCACAGAGGAGGTGCCCCTACACATCCAACGGCTTAAATTCTGTCCTCTGGTTCTCAGAGAGTCTGGCAAGTGCACGAAGAAGAAGAAGGAGGAACAGCAGGTGGAGGAACAGCAGCCCCTAATGGGGCTGGGGAGTGCTCCTGAGGGGCCCCTCGGTGGTGGGACCAGCAGCTGTCTCCTCCTCCAGCCTGGCATCCACAGGGAGATCTCTGAGCTGTGGAGCCGCTGAGCTAATTAAGAATGACAAAGCACCGTGTAATTGCCAGCAATTGATGAGTCCCCTGCCTCTTCCTGCCCCTGCCTCCCTCGTCCTCCTTGGCACTGTCTGGCCTGGAGGTCAACACACAGACGCGGAGGCAGGCAGAGTGGTGTGACCGAGCACAGGCTGCTGTCAGGAGACCTGGGGGCTGGCAGCCTCTGCCACCCTCTTCCGGTGGGACTCCGGGCAAGGAAGTTCCCTTCTTAAATTGGCTCCATTTCCCCTTTTCCATCTGCAGGGATCTTGACCTTGTGCTAGGAAGAGGTAGGAGGAGGGACAAAGTGAAGGGGCCAGGCCAAAGGAACTCTGCTAAGGGGCTGCTGCACCTTCCAGACTGGGTGAGTGCAAAGCCGACAGCCCCAGGCCTGAGTCCCAAGCCCCGCTCGGCAGCTGTGTGATGCAGGCAGCACACCTACCTACTGTCTCCACGCAGCGCGCTCCTCAGCTCTAAATCGGACTTGCCTGAGAGCACTTAGCTCTCACTAGGACAGCCTGCATTTGTCCTGAATCTGGGCCTATAAAGAGATCCCTGGACAAGCCCACTCCTATCAAAGAGAGTACAGATATTAAGGGTTGAGAACATTTAGAGCAATTTGATAGAGTAATTTTATGTCCCTTGAATCTCATTCTTAAAATTAGGCTTGTGTTTTTTTGTCGTATTTTATTTTTCTAGTAATTCGTTTTCCTTATATTTTACAAAAGCATTGGTCTGTGATGGATTAGAAATTCTTTTTTTTTTTTTGAGACAGAGTCTCGATCTATTACCAGGCTGGAGTGCAGTGGTGCAATCTCTGCTCATTGCCACCTCCACCTCCTGGGTTCAAGAGATTCTCCTGCCTCAGCCTCCCAAGTAGCTGGGACTGCAGGCGGGCAGCACCATGCCCGACTGATTTTTGTATTTTTAGTAGAGATGAGGTTTCACCATGTTGGCCAGGATGGTCTCGATCTCTTGACCTCGTGATCCACCCTCCTCAGCCTCCCAAAGTGCAGGGATTACAACATGAGCCACCGCACCTGGCCAGATTAGAAATTCTTTTAAAAACGGTCCTGCTCCACTGATGCTTTGAGAAGCACTACTTAGGGGACTTCATAAAACAGACATGGTAGCAATAACACCATGATATCTCTGTAGTTCTAGTGTTTGATTTCCAGAAACTTTCAATTTCTCCAAAGCCTGTGGGATAAAAACCAAACCTCTTAGCCCAGCTTTCAAGGCCCTTCTCACTAAAGTCCCAACCCACCTTCCCCTCTCTCGTCCTCCCCAGCTATGTACCCTTGTGATACTGCCCTATAACCCCTTCCCCCTAAACTCCCTGTGTCCTCCTCCTCCTGCATGCCTTTGCTGGCCCTTCTACCTGGAACGCCTTTCTCCACTTTGCCCTCCAACTGGCAAACTCCTGTTCATCCTTCAAAGCCTAGACGAAACGGCACCAATCCTGGGAAGCCTTTCCCAATGCCACCCCAGCACTCACCCAGGTGGGGTTGCTCCCTTCCCCATGCTTCACATGCAGCATGTGTGGGGGCCGGACGTTGCTGGGTTAAGGCTACAGGCCCAGCAGTCAGAAGGATGTGCGCTTCAGACCTGACTTTGCCAGCTGGACAGTCCTGGGCCGTTGACTTTATACTGCAGTCCTCATTTTCCCCTCTATACAGGGGCGTCTAGAGGTGATGTGTGAAAAGTTTCCAGCACCATGGCACACAGTAGAGACCTCAGATATGACAGCTGCTGTCAGTGGTATCCCTTTGGCTCCTAACGCTCCACCCTGTTTTCCTGTCTCCCTACTAGGCTGGTTCCTCCTTGAGAGCAGGGGCACTTGAGAGTGTCTGATGTGCCTGAATGTTTCCTGTGCCCAGCCCAGGGCTCGCACGGAGGTGTGTGTTGAATGTGGGTCTCTGGCTGCTCCCTGCCCCATGGCGCTGGCAGCTGCTACCTTGTCAGTGGCACGCTGATTAACCCAATTTCTGATTCGTAGTGTTTGCCAATTTCCATGATGCTAACACACCCACCACGGCCAATTTCAAGTTACCAGAAGTTTAACAACCATCTTGCAAAACTGCTAAATATTGAACCACCTGCTCCTTTGAGCCACCCAGCTCCTGCAGCCCTCTGGGTGTGACTATGCCAAGCATAAGAGCAGCCAGAGCAGGCTTGGGTCTCCGTTGACAGACAGGCTACCTTCCACGCCCTCTGCCCAGCCAGCACCTTGAGGCCACCCAGGGAAGGGCCATAGGGTCAGCCATGCCCCACACAGAGACCTTCACTCATCATTCTCCCCAAGGCCTCCAGCCCCTTCGTTCTCTGAGATAAAAGCCTGTGAAGTTGTTCATCTCTCTCCTCCCACAGAAGAAAGAACAGAGGCTGGCTAAGGAGCCTGGCAGATCCATTCATCACTGGTTTTTGGGGACGTGGGCAAGTGGGTGCTAGCCATGTAGTCCATGGGACCCAATTTGCAATAGCCTTGTCCCCATAGCTATTGCAAGCAAATCTAGCTAAACCTGGTCATAGTGTCCCTTGGTCACAGTAAGGATCAAAGAAAGCTTGTACACAACCTCCTCTGGACTTTTTCCTATGACCCATTCATCTCCCAGGCTCAGAAGGGTCCCCACTTGGCATTTTATGCTCTGTCATTACCGTCCTGCAATTCATGATAATTTCTTTTCTTTTATTATTATAATTATTTTTAGATGGAGTTTCACTTTGTCACCCAAGCAAGAGGAGTGCAGTGGCACGATCTCAGCTCACTGCAACCTCTGCCTCCTGGGTTCTAGCAATTCTCTTGCCTCAGCCTCCCCAGTAGTTGGGATTACAGGTGCGCACCACTACACCCAGCTAATTTTTGCATTTTTAGTAGAGAGAGGGTCTCACCATGTTGGCCAGGCTGGTCTTGAACTCCTGGCCTCAGGTGATCCGCCTGCCTCGGCCCCCCAAAGTATTGAGTTTACAGGTGTGAGCCACCGCATCCAGCCAATTCTTCATAATTTCATGTTTGATTTCGTGTTTTGAAATGAAGTCTGATGGGACAGTGGAGCATGCCTAGGGGACTTAGAGCCTCAGCTTAGGTGTGTCCCAGCTCCACTGCTGCTCTCTGCCTGTTGGCACCTGGTAGCCTCCCCTGCCTGGCCCCACGCTTGCAGCTGTGCTGTCTCCTGTGCCTGGCAGGATCCTGGGCCCAGGCACGGGGGAAGGGGGATAGTTTGGGATCGGGTACATACACATACCCTTCTTCATCTTGGGCAGGGCATGGCAGCAGCTGTCCTGACCCTGGGCTGGCAGCACCATGGCACATCTGGTGGATAGCTGGCTACAGGCCACATTTCAGTGGGGGAAAGACTCCAGTCCAGGCACTCAGCACATCCTGGCATGGGGGTTTAAAGACCCTTGAGGGTGGCCCATCTGCCAAGGGTTGGGGCAGTGGATCCTTGGGCAGGAGAGGCCTGGCTTGGCTTCTACACACCCTGCTCACATCCAGCGTACCCTGACTCAGTCCAAGGTCTGGCTGGAGGAGAGCCTGGGAGAGTTGAGTGCTCACAGTAGGGGTCATGTTGACAACCTGACCACTGTCTGGCTCCAGAGAGTGGGCGTGTCCTCCATTGGGGGGTGGTGCCCCTGCGCAGCTATGGGGCTCTTTACTCTGTGAGTCTCTCTGTGCCCAGAAGCACTTTCTCACCTGTGCTGAGGGGATGGTCTCTTCCTCCTTCCAATCTTCCTTGGTCTGACTTATGTCTGCCTCTTCTGGCCAGCTTGAGGCACCCTCAGGGATGAACCATGACATAAAAATTGAGTAATTCCCGTGATTCCACAATCAATTAAAGGCTCTGATATTTGCATTGTAAACTGACATTGCATAATACAAAGATGAATGGTAAAATTCATGCTAATGATTTAAATTTTTAATTTTTCCTTACTTAGAACGATATAAATAGCAAATAAAAAAGACAGTGACAAGTCAAGAGAGAAACCTCAGAAGAAAGAAAAAAATTACACATGTACCTGCTTTTTTCTTTTTCTTTTTGTTTGAGACAGTCTCACTCTGTCGCCCAGGCTGGAGTGCAATGGCATGATCTCAGCTCACTGTGGCCTCTGCCTCCCCAGTTCAATTGATTTCCCAGTCTCAGCCCCTCGAGTAGCTGGGACTACAGGTGTGTGCCACCACACCTGGCTAATTTTTGTTTGTTTGTTTTTGAGACAGAGTCTCACTCTGGTCTCCCAGGCTGGAGTGCAGTGGCTCGATCTCGGCTCAATTGCAACATCCACCTCCCGGGTTCAAGTGATTCAGCCTCCCAAGTAGCTGGGACTACAGGTGTGCACCACCCTGCCTGGCTAATTTTGGTATTTTTAGTAGAGACAGGGTTTCACCATGTTGGCCAGGCTAGTCTTGAACTCCTGACCACAAGTGATTCACCTGCCTTGGCCTCCCAAAGTGCTGAGATTAGAGGCATGAGCGACCGTGTCTGTCCTTTTTTTTTTTTTTTTTTTCAAATAGAGACAAGATCTCGCTTTGTTGCCCAGACTGATCTCAAGCTCCTGGGCTCAAGCAATCCTCAAGCAAAGTGCTAGGATTACAGGCGTGAACCACTGCACCTGGACACATGTACCTTTTGTCTGCTTTTTGAATAGGCCCACGTTTTCATTTGGGATTAGGCTTTATAAACGATGAAACTGGCTTCGTCTGGTCACTCCTGGTCCCTCTTGTCCTGTGGCTGTTTTGTTTTAAATAGCTTGTATTGCATCCTGACACTCTGTGTAATTGATTTACTTCTTACGGTTGTTGTCTATGGTCTGCTCCCCTAACTAGACCGTGGACCATCAGAGGATGGGGTTTTGAACACTGGGTTCAGGGCATATCCCCAGGGCACGGAGGCGCCTAGTACACAGTAGGTGCTCAGTGAACATCTGGGGAGTGTGGCATGATGAATGCTCTCCAGCCTGCCTTTGGTCCCTTGTCTTTCCACTCCCCAGCAGTCTGGGCTTCAGTCCCTTCCCTTGTCCATTTCGTCCATTTTGGTTCCGAGATCTCACATCAGAACTTGGTAGTTCCAGCATTCTTCTCCAGACCTTAGTGATTCAGCCCTTCTGCTGCCTGCCAGCCCCCAGGACTGTGGGTATGAATGACAACTGCCCAGCGGGCTGCAAGGCACTTGGGCTGGACCTCCGGGCTTCCCTCCTTCCTGGGATTCCTTAGGTCATTTCCACCGATTGTCTTTGGCTGCAGCTCCTTGAGTTAATCTCTCCATTTGGAAAGCTTCCCTTGCTGGTTTCCCCATCTGCTTCCAGCTTCAATTCCTTTTTGGCTCCAAAACCACATGCCTGTGGTCCCAGCTACTCAGGAGGCTGAGGTGGGAGGATCGCTTGAGTCCAGGAGATGGAGTTAGCAGTGAGCCGGGACTGCACCACTGCACTCCAGCCTGGGCAACAGAGTGAGACCCTGTCTCAAAAAAAAAAAAAAAAGAATCAAGAACATTGTGTTCTGCCCTGTGTATTCCAGGCCAAGTCCCTGCTCCTCTCTAATTTCCTCATGGTGTCTGTCTACAGGGTCACCACTAGCATATTTGCTATCAGTCATAAGTACTGATAGGTTCCCTCACCAATGGACAAAATACAAACAGGTGTTCCTTCCCCTATGCTAGGACACACAGCTTGGAGACAGGCTGTCTTTCAGGCACCCTATCCATTCACTTTTTGCCCTTGTGCAGTGCACAACCCACACAGCTATGTTTAGGCAGCAGTCTTCCTGATCAGCCTTACTGAGATGTATTTTCCCAAGGCCGTAACTGTTATCAGAACAGCTCTAAGCATCAGTGACCCCCAGAACACCCTTTTGTTTTGAGATGGAGTTCGCTCTTGTCACCCAGACTGAAGTGCAAGGGTGCAATGTCAGCTCGCTGCAATCTCTGTCACCCAGTTCCAGCAATTCTCCTGCCTCAGCCTCCCGAGTAGCTGGGATTAAAGGCACCCACCACCACACCTGGCTAATTTTTGTATTTTTAGTAGAGATGGGGTTCACCATACTGGCCAGGCTGGTCTTGAACTCCAGATCTCAAGTGATCTGCCTGCCTTAGCCTCCCAAAGTGCTGGGATTACAGACATGAGCCACTGTGCCCGGCCTACCCTTGTAACAAGCAGCTTTTCTTTTCCTTGGGTTCTGCAACACGGCTGGGGCTAGTGTGAGGCCTGGGGCACAAAAGTCAAGACTCACTCTCAGGGTTCCCTGAGGACGAGAGTGCCTCTGTAAACCTCGCACACGAGGCTCCTCGCTGGCCTCACCTTTGCCCTGGTCTGCTCTACAGATTCCCAACAGTTATAGGAGGCAGTGGTGGTGATTTAAAGAAAAGTGCCAGAAAACCACCTCAGACTCACGGAGGGCTGCTTCTTTCAGCAGCTGGGAGCCATGGAGGAGGCTGACTCTGCAAGAGGAGACCCAGGGTAGGAGACAGTCCAGGGAGCTGGGTGGCAGCAGAGGCACTGTGCCGGGAAGGCAGCCTCGCCTGGAAGGAAGGTGGCCTGCTATCCATGAGAGGGGAGCGAAGAGAGGGCCGGGTTATCAGCCCCCTTGCTTGTGATCAAGGGGTTTGTAAGAAAAGCTGTGGGGAAGGGGGTTGGGATGAGAGAAGGCCACGGCAGACCCAGGCTTTGCTGACCGTGCTGCCTCTCTGGGGAAGACCCAGTGTCGGGGAAGACAGCCCGAGCGAGGCCCGGCCCCCACCCAGGAGGTGGCCTTCTTGGCCCCCAGCACCCTTCCCTCCCGTTGCTTTGGAAACCGGGAGGCTGACACTCTGATGCTTTGAGATACAAGGTCACCTGTGAGTCAGTTACCATTGTCAACACCCGGAGGATACCAGGACTACTGCGTCACCTCCCAGATCCCAGAAACTTTAGGCTGTTTCCCAAACCACTTTCATTTTTGCCTGCACTGATAACTATATGGTATGTTTTGGAAAATCGGCTCCTCCTTACTTAAATAATTATTTTCAAAGGAAACTATGCAAATAGAAAACAGGGCGGTTGCCATAACAGATGTGGGTGTTATTCCTTCTGGCGGAGTCTGGTGCCCCCAGGGCTCCGAACCCAGGGCCGGTCTCTGTTCAAAGAGGAGGTGGAGAAGGCAGAAAGATAAAGACCTCCAGCCCCCAGCGGCTCTCCCCTCTCACCAAGAACGGGATCATTTCTCCTGTGTGTGGAGGCTGTGCCCACCGACCTGCCTCATGAGTGTGTCTCCTCCTTGTGAAAAATGTCCCAGGGAGTTCTGGCAGTGGCAGGAAGAACTACTTTTTGCGGCTGGGGAGGTGGGACTGCTGGCTCTGGGAATGGCTGGGCCCTGAGCGCTCCCCCAGCCTCAGCCTGGTTCCCCTGTCTCAAGTGAGCAGCAGCTCTCGTGACAGTCTTCAGAGGCCTCTTCACAGGAGATCTCTGAACCCAGCAATCCCGGGATCCAACCTGATCACCGGCGCAGCCTCCATCAGGTACTGCAGACATGGGAGGCTGGAGGAGGCGCTGGGCACTGCCCTCAGGTCTAGTCGGGGCCACAGGATGACACAGGCCCCTGGAGGCGGCACCGCTGAGGGCAGGAACAGGAGGACCCTGAGCGGGTGGGAGGGCGCTGGGGGCTGCCGGGTGGGCTTGGTGGGACTGGACGGGGAGGGAGAGCCGTGGAATGAGCCAGGTATATGGGATGGGCAGAGGGGGTGTTGAGGGTCCCTAGACAGAGCAAAGGGAACCAAGCCCCCAGGGTCTCCTACACCAGTGACAAAAATTAGGACTGACTCCATCAGGGGGCACCGAGGTGTTCTGAGGAGGAAAAACTAAAGAAGGCGGTGTTTTCAGAAGAGCGCCCCACACCTGCGGCGCAGCATGCCCTGCACATTTGCCTCTGCCCAGCTACTGCCTGGGGCAGATGCCACAGGCACCTCCTTCTGCAAATGAAGAAAGGGCCCCCCATGCCCATGGTGGAGCCAAGGTGGAAGCCCTGTGGCAGGAGCATGGGCCGTGCCCTCATCCTACCACAGACAAGACTGGGCACCCCTTCCTTCTTCTGCTCCAGTGGGTGAGGTGTGCCAGCAGGGCGGCAGGGCTCCCCATAGTCCTCCCTGACCACCAGGCCACTTCCCCTGCTGGGAAGGGAGCAGGGGAGCTGTCTCTGCTGTCCCCTTGCACTGTGTATGCACACACAGTATGCACACGACCCACAATACACACAACACAGACATGGATACACAACACACATATGCACCACATATACACAACATAAAACACAACACAGATACACACAACACACACATGCAACACGTACATTCACACACCACATACATACAACACACACATACACAAAACACATGTACACAATGCACACATACAACACACTCATACACATGGCATAACACACATGCACCACATATACACAGCACACAGATATAGCACACACATACATACATACACACAACACAACACACATATACAACACAACACACATACACACAACACACATACACAACACATACAAACATACAACACACATATAACATACACACAATATAGACACATAACAAACAGCCCAAAACCTCAATACACATATGACACAAACATGCATGTAGCATACAACACACACAATGCACACAGGCACAACCCATACATACACACAACACACATACATACACACACAACACATATGTACAACACACAACAGACACATACAACACTCCACATACAACACAACACACATACATAGACCACATACAACACATATATAGAACACACTCATATGACACATATACACACAATATGTACAATATATACACAACACACAGCATATAACCCTCAATATATACACAACACAAACATGTACGCAACACACAACACACAATACATACACACCACAGACACCACATACGCACTATATACACAACATACAACACAAACACACAGCACACACACAACATACAACACACACCACATATATATACACACACCACACAGGCCCAACACATACATACACACAACACATACATACACACAACACATATGCACAACACACAACACAACGCACACACAATACACACCACACACATGCACATACAATAGACAAAACCCTTGGACTCCTCATCTGGTCTGTGTTTGGGAGCTTCTTCAAGGAGTGCGGCGGCTGCCTGCTGGGAGAGTAGAGGGAGGGGCTGCCCTCCCCCGCCCTTCAGGCCCCTCTTCCTCAGAGAAACTTCTCAGTGCCCCCTGGGCTCCCTGTGTGTCCACAGTGACCTGCCACGGTGCTGGGGATTGAAAGCCTGACTGTGGGATTGATGAATGCCTGTCTCCCCCTCGACTGTGAGCTCCGCGAGGGCAAAGCCTGTGTGGGTTTTGCTGTCTCCTTTAACCTCAGCCTGTGGTATAGGAGCTGGCACACATTGGGTGCCCAATAAATGCATGAACACAGAACCCTTGGAAGAGGGCATAGGCTGGACCTCAGGGAGCTTCGGTCCTGGCTGCTGCAGTGGCTTCCAGAGGGCTGGTTCATCTCAGGGTCCAGCCCCATCCCTGACACGGGACCCTAGTTCTGTGGCCTGGAGCGGGAGGAGAGGACACACGATCGAGGCTGGGAGGCATGGGTGTGTGCAAAGGGAAGCCCGTGAGTTCAGCATGGCTGCAGTTTTGTGGTAACAGCTGTCTCCATGATCAAAACATGGCATGTAATAAGGATGACCTGGGGCCTTCCCCTCCTGACTTCAGCCTCCCCATCCCGCCAGCCCTCTGTCCTTCCACATCCTCATACTCCAGGTGGGTCACCTGCCTGGTCAACGGTCCCCTGGTGCTTGCCCAGCCCTGAAGGCCTATCCTCCAGCGTGCCACCAGCAAGGGGGGTGCTGGGTGCCTGTGCTCCTGGTCCACTCTTGCTGTGCAACACTAGGCATCTCTCTTTCTCTCTCTCTGGACCTGACTTTTCTCATCACTGGCTGGAAGTGGGTGGAGCTTGGTGGCCCAGGGCTTCCCGCTCCCAGGCATCTCATGGGGTCCTGTGGAGATAACCTACAACTGACTCAGCATCATGGGGTCCTGCGGAGACCAGAGAGGGGAGGAAGCCCCTGACGTGGAACAGAAGTGAGACCAGGTCCCCCTAGGCTCCAAGCCCAAGCTGCACACTCAGGGCATGGGCTCAGCTTTGGGCGTGAGAGCAAGAGCATGTGGGCTGGACCCCTGACGCTGCCTGCCTGCCAAGGGCTGGGGCTGCAGAGAGGAGCAGAAGTAACCCGGCTTCGTCCTGCCCTCCAGGGGTTCCAGGGCCGGGGAGACAGACCAGTCCACAAGAAGTGACAACATAGACTCTAGTGGCGGCTGGCAGTGCTTGGGTGGGGGCGAACAACTCTGTAGCGGGGGAGGGAATATTCCCCATTGTTTCCTTATTATTTTCTGTGGTTTTGATATTACGGAGATATAATTTACATGACATTATGTTACTATTTTAAAGTGTACCATTCAGTGGCTTTTCACACATCCACAGCGTGGTACAAACATCCCCACTAGCTAATGCCAGGACATTTCCATCACCCCAAAGGAAACCTGTATTTTGCAGCGGTCACTCCCATTCCCTCCTCCCTCTGGCCTCTGGCAATGACAAATCACTTTCGGTCTCTCTGGATTTACCTATTCTGGACATTTCCTATGAATAGAATTTTATACCTCGTGGCTTGTTGTGACTGGCTTTCCACTTGGCGTGTTTTCAGGTTCATCCATGTTGTAGCATGTCTCAGTGTCGTTCTAGGCCACTGAGATGTGGGGTCTCGTGGTGACCGCAGCAGAGCCTGGTCCCCCCTCTAACCAGCCTGGCCCTTCGCGGGCGGGGACCCACACAGCCTCTGTGCACAGGAGCGGGTCCAGGCTTGCATATGCACAGACATAGCTTGGGTGTATTTTTAAAACAATTAGTTATGTGCCAAATTGGATAAAAACCGAGATCAAGCTGTGCGGCTTGAGTTTCCAAGTGATCCGCATGTACATTTTGGGAGCTGATTTTCATGAGAGAAATCTGTCTGCATCGTGGCTGAAACGTTACCCAGGCAAGGTTCTCTCCTGGTCATCTTTGAGACGACCCATTCAATTGGCAGATAATCAGAGCCAGCAATGAGTTATTTGTGGAGCCCTTACTGGATATCATGTTGAGAGCTTCTCACATATTTTGTCTTCCTAGCCATCCTAAGGGATAAGCACAGTCACCATACCCATTTTCCAGATGAAGAAACTAAGGCTCAGAGAGGTTAAGAGATTTTCCCACGCTCCCACAGCAGGTAGGTGGAAGAGGCAGAGTTTGAACTCAGGTTGGCCTGCCTCCGAACTCAACTCACCGTATTTGGCCTCTGAGGTCATCTTGATAACCTGCAACTGACTCAGCACCTACCTGTGTCTTCTGCTGGAGTCAGCAGCCAGATCCTTTAAGGTGAGACACCTTATGCTTTGGTAGACAGAGCCCAGGATTAAAAGTTGGAAGTCCTGGCTTCAAGTTTCAGATCCAGCTTTAACTTACTCCATGGCTTATGGCAAATTCCTTCCCCTACCCTCAAGGCCCCAGTACCCACATCCACGGAATGGGACATTTGGACTAGATCAGTGGTTCCCAACGTTGGCTATGCATCTGAACTTCCTAATGAACTAGTTAAAAATAACGATTCAGCGCTGGGTGCAGTGTCTCATGCCTGTAATCCCAGCACTTTGGGAGGCCGAGGTGGGTGGATCACAATGTCAAGAGATCGAGACCATCCTGGTCAACATGGTGAAACCCCATCTCTACTAAAAAATATAAAAATTAGCGTGGCGGCATGCAGTTGTAATCCCAGCTACTCAGGAGGCTGAGGCAGAGAATTGCTTGAACCCGGGAGGCAGAGGTTGCAGTGAGCCAAGATGGCACTATTGCACTCCAGCTTGGGTGACAGAGTGAGATTCCATTAAAAAAAAAAAAAAAAGATTCCCAGACCAGGCGCAGTGGCTCACATCTATAATCCCAGCACTTTGGGAGGCAGAGGCGGGTGGATCACTTAAGGTCAGGAACTCAAGACCAGCCTGGCCAACATGGTGAAAACCTCTCTCTACTAAAAATAGCAAAATTAGCCAGGCGTGGTGGTGCGTGCCTGTAAGCCCAGCTACTTGGGAGGCTAAAGCATGAAAATTGCTTGAACCCGGGAGGTGGATGTTGCAGTGAGCTGAGATCATGCCAGTACCCTCCAGCCTGGGCAATAGAGCGAGACTCTGTCTCAAAAAAAAATAATAATAATGATGATGATGATTCCTGGCTGGGGATGGTGGCTCATGTCTATAACCTCAGCACTTTGGGACGCCAAGGCAGGAGGATCACTTGAGCCTAGATGTTCAAGCCTGTTGCGAGCTATGTTCATGCCATTGCATTCCAGCCTGGACAATAGAGCAAGACACTGTCTCTAAAAAAAGAAAAAAGAGAGAAAGAAAGAAACCACTAATAGTAATAATGTTTCCTGGACTTTTCCCCAGACCTGAAAATCAGGTCTGGGAACCTTGAATTCACAGGTAGATTCACATCTAAAGCAAGCATTAGAAACCTTGCCTCAAGGGGCCCTTCAACAGCAGAGCCTCTGTGAGTTCATGGAGGCAGAAGAGACCAACCCAGTAACCATTCCAGGCAATCTGAGTCAAATACCAAAGAAAACCGTCTCTGAAAGAATATAGAAGATAAAGATGTTGGGTTGGACTGTGGAAGGTGGGGAAGTAGAAACTGAAGCTAGCTTTGGTTTCTTTTCACGGCTTCATCTCTCCCTTGGAAAAAAATCACATTTCCAGCTAAATCACACTTCCTGGCCCCTTTGCAGTTAGGAGAGGCTCATAAAGTAGGCAACTGATGAGCATCAGTTCCAGACATGGCCATCAAACTCCTGTGGGATCTTCCATGCTCTCTTCCTCTTCTGTGGTGAGCTTGGAAGTGAAATATTGATGATGGTAGCATTTACAAAGGGAAGGAATTTGGGTTCCTGTGGCTGCGTGGAGCAGAACACCCCTGCTACTTGCAGTGGACTGTAGGATGAGTGACCAGTAAACTTAGATTGTGTTAAGTCACTGACCTTATGAGGCTGTTCATTATAGCAGCTAGTGGTGCTCATCCTGACTAATACAGTCTGGAGGAAGTGGGACCATAGCAGGCTCTAAAAAGGCAAGTAAGATTTGGATACATGGAGAGAAGGAAAAGAGTATTCCAGAGGGAAGAAATAGCAGGAGCAAAGGGGTGGGAGTAGGAACAGGTGTGATGTGTTTGCACCTTACGGAGAAATTCAGCCTGATTGGCAAGGAGGGCTACGCTGGGTAGGAGTTGAGATCAAATACGTTCCAACTAGTGGGGTGTTAGAGCCAGCACATACTGGCTCATGAGAGCCAACTGTTAGCATCTTTGCCCAGCTCTGTGTTCAGTGACACTGCTTTGATAGCTTAAAATTGGCCATGGTGGGAGTATTTACACCATGGCGATTAGCAAACACCCTAGTCAGGGCTTTTTTCCTCCCTTTGTTAACCATTTATCAGCATTCAGCTGACTGCAACCTACGCGAGGAGAGATTCTGCCTACGTGGGAGGCAGGGAAAAGAGCAAAGATCCAGGAGCCGGGTCTAATCCCGCTCCTTTGAGCCGCGTGGCCTCAGGGAAGCGAACGTCACTTCTTTCAGCCTCAGACTCCTCATCGGTAAAGTGGGTCTAATAATACCTCCCTCAAAAGGTTGATGTGAGGATAAATAGGATCACGTTCGGGGATTGCTGCCTTGATCACTTCAGCATTATTCCTGTGCACTTGGCACCCTCCTAACTCCAAGTCCCTGGGACTCTCTTGGGACTTTCTCTGGCCACGGGGCAGGCCCAGCCTCCTCACAGAATGTGTCGGAAGGGCAGGGAAGCTGCTGTCTATCGGAGCAATGCTCAACCAGAGGTGGGTGGGAATTGGTGGATAAATGCCCCAGCTTTCTCAGTCCTTGATTAGGACAATCTGAGGCACATCCTGTCCAGCTCCCAGCAGAGTCCAGCAGGATTGAGCCCCAGTGTCCCTGGCCATAGTCAGCTGGCCAGTGCAGCCTGAATTGGTTTCTTCCTTCCCTGCTTCACTTCCCCACTTTCCACCTTGCTTCTTGGGGTAACTGCCCAAGGGAACTACCTGCTGCTCTCTCATCCTTATCTCAGGGTCGGCTTCTGGAAGACTCCAACCCAGACAGCAGCCAAGATGATCAATAACCAGAATCGCCTCTTAATGCGTACTGAAATTTACAGTGAGGCCACACCTGCTCAGTTCCTGCAGTGACCCCGCAGGTACCGGGACCCATGTACTTCACTTTACAGATGGAGAAACTGAGGCTCAGAGAAGAGCAGTGATTTGCTGAAGTCACCCACTGTCAAGCAGAAGGGCTAACACTGGGCTGACTATATCCCTTGGGCTCAGCTCTGAGTGGCTCTGGGTCCCTGGAGAACCCTGAGCTGGCTGGGTGGGTGCTCCCTACCCCTCTCCTCCTCTCCCTGACTGGTCGGGCTGACTCTGGCCCCTAAGTGGGCCTGGGACAGTGAAGAGCAAATGGGCTGGTAGTAAGAATGGTTATTAAAACCATCTATCACTCAGAAGGCCTGACCTCATTCTGTCCTGGGAAAGCTGGCCTTGCCTGGGCTAGCTGAGGGTTAGGGTGGGGTGGGAGGGGTGGGGCTGACCCAGCAGGAAAGGATGGGTAGGGGGCTGTGCAAGGCCAGAGATGGGATGGGATCTCTTGGGTGGGATGAGGTCAGAGGTAACTGCTGGGTGTCTGTGTCCCTGCAGTGTGGGGGTAGCCAGTGCCCCAGGGACAGTGAGAGGAGGCGACAAGGCCAGTGTGATGCACCTTTTGGCTGTGGCCTGAAGAGGAGGCCCTGTTCAGGAAGAAGTAGGGGTCTCTGCCTCTAATTCCCCCATCACTGCCTGAGCCATGGAAGTGCTGAATTCACCAGATCCAGTTCCCAAGTCCCAGAAGACGGGGTCGGGGGCAATATGGTGGCTATGACATGAACTCTGAATTGCCAGTGGGTGGCTACTACTAGTGAGTACCAACAACGTGCCATGCACTTGTGTTGGGCACTCAACACACACCTCATTTCACTCTCAGGTGAATGGCTAGGGGCCCGAGTTCCAGAGGCAGACGGGCCTGGGTCAGAATCCGCCCTGCCATGGGTGTCTGTGCGCTTTGGTGAGTTCTCTCCGCTTGCTAGCTTTACATCGGTAAAGCGGGGTAACAATGGCACCCACCTCATGGGAGGCATGTGGCGAGGATTCGGTGATGGATTATGTTCATCGCACTCAACTTAGAGCTTGGCATGTGAGACGCATAATTATTATTATTATTTTGAGACAGAGTCTTGCTCCGTCACCCAGGCTGGAGTGCAATGGCGCGATCTCGGCTCACTGCAACCTCCACTTCCCGAGTTCAAGCAATTCCCCGCCTCAGCCTCCTGAGTAGCTAAGGAGGCACATGCCTGGGATTACAGAAGCGTGCCACCACACCCTGCTAATTGTTTTTTGTATTTTTAGTAGAGACGGGGTTTCACCCTTTTGGCCAGGCTGATCTGGAACTCCTGACCTTGTGATCTGCCTGTCTCAGCCTCCCAAAGTGCTGAGATTACAGGTGTGAGCCACTGTGCCCGGCTGGCACACTTATTAATTGGCAGCAGAGATGATGACAGGGGACCCGACTGTACCCAGGGTGCTGTGCCAAGTGCTTTTCGTGGATTATCTGATTTAAACTTCATAACCACCCTGAGGCGGTGGGACTATGATTAGCCCCCTTCTTACACGTACAGAAGCGAACCCAGAGGGGTGAAGTCTCTGACCCAAGGTCACAGCTGCTGGAGGGCAGAAGTGGGATTTGAATCTAGGTCTCTACGTTAGAAACCTGATTAGCAAAGACCTTCCTTTCCACTTACCACCCCTGTACCCTCATATATGAGGTTAATAACTCACTACAGTTCATCTCTCTGGCTCTTTAAGAAATACTTCTGGGTGAGGCTTTACTGGAGGCTTAGAGAGGGCAAGGGACAGGCCTGGGGCTGCAGAGCCCAATGGTGCCAGAGCTGGTCCTAGGACCCAAGTCTTCTGGCTCTCTGGCCAGGCTTCATGCCTACCCATAAGAGATCGTTCAGGACCCTGGATGCCATTTCCATCTCTGCTCTGCTCTCTCGAGGCAGGGGCTCTGATCTCCCATCCCTGCCCCGCCTCACTCCTTTGTAGAAAGATTCTAGGCCCTGTGGGAGCTTCTGGGCTTTTCTTCCTAAGGGCACTGAGCTGTGGGATTGAAGCCTCGTTCTTTTCTCTTCCACCGATAGGTAATTTTCCTGAAGCATGTTGAGCAGTTTAAAAATTTGGTCACATTGCAGTGTCTGGGTTACCATGGTGACCTCACTTTGAATTTGCTTCCCAGGGGAGGCTGCTAATAATTAATACAGCACTTAGTGCCGGCTGCCCACAGTGAGTGTGGGGGAGGATTACGGAGTCCTGTGGGGTCCACTTCCCCAGGGGGAGTGCTGCTTCCTCCTCTGAGCAGGATTCTGGGGTTTTCTGAGGAGGAAGTGTGTGGGGAGAGGATCCATCAACCCTGCCCAGCTCTTCAGCAGGCGCAGCACCCCCACTGTCAGAGCCGGTCTATATTGGGATGGGGAATTCAAGGCTCATCGGGGAGTATGTGACTTGACCAAAGCCACACAAGATCCAGACAGCATCAGCATTGGGTGGAAAGCTGATTTCCTAAGCTTTAGGACAGAGCTCTGGTGACTGCCAAGTTTGGGGAAGCCCAGCTCCAAAACTTCTCCCCTTCCAGCATGCCCGGAACACAGTGCAAATGCCTCAAGCTGAGGATGGAGTGGGGAGGCCAGGGTGGGTGGAGGGAGTGGGCCTTTGTTCAGTCACTGTTCATTCAGTGCAAAGTGGGTTCTCAGGTCACCCAGGGTGTTGGGGACCAGGCTCAGAGAAACTCTGGCGGAGGGAACTGGAGAGATTGGGATGGGGAGAGGAGCCTGAGAGGGAGGTCCTGCGGGACAGGCCTTAGACATTTCTGGCAAAGGGTGGAAGTGCAGTGAAGGGGCTTCTGCTTCTAATGATCTTTTCCATTCCTCTCCTCTCCAGCGTTTCTTGGTCTCCACCCACTCCAGCTCTTGTAGAAAGAATAGTAGAAGGACGTGCAGCAGAAACAACAAGAAATCTCAGGGCCAGGTGCAGTGGCTCATGCCTGTAATCCCAGCATTTTGGGAGGCTGAGATAGGAGGATTTCTTGGGCCCAGCAGTTTGAGACCTGCCTGGGCCACACAGTGAGACCCCCATCTCTAAAAAAATAAATAAATTAGCCAGATGTGGTGGTATGTACCTGTAGTTTCAGCTACTTAGGAGACTAAGGCAGGAGAATCACTTGAATTCTGGAGGTGGAGGTTGCAGTGAGCTGAGATTGTGCCATTGCACTCCAGCCTGGGCGACAAGAATGAAACTCGTCTAAAAAAAATCTAGACTGCATCCCATTTTTTTCAGATGGGGAAAGTGAAGCTCAGAGAGGACTTATGGAGGTAGAGAAATCACAGCCAGTAAGTGGTCAGCTGGAGATTCAAACCCACATCACTGAGCAAGGTTCTCTCCCTAGATCCACATTCCCCTTGGGGCCTGGGCTGAGGGCTTGGGGAGGTGTCAGCACTGATGGAGGGCAGAATGGGCCTGAGGCAGGAGATGGGGAGGAAAACCAGGTTGCTTTCTCTGCTGGAAACTGGAGCAGGTGTGGCTCAGGCAAAAAGGCTGGAAGCTTGGGCGCTTCAACCACGGAAGTGGGTTTTAGCAGAGGGTTGGGGAGAAGGGGAAAGGGGAAAATGGCTTTGGTATCTCTGCTCACGTCCAAAAACGACTGAGCTTGCCATGCACCCTTAGTCTCAAAGGAAAACAAACCTGTGACTTTAGTGTGCTGCCACCAGGTGGCGGTGTAATGTGGCTACTCAGATTAACCTCCATTAAATTTCACTCATTTTTCAAAAAGATAAAGTCTCTAAAGATAGACCAGTCTATAACTGGATGAAGATTAAAAAAAAAAAAAAAGTAAAAATAAAAATAAAAAATTAAAAAAAGTCTTTAAAGAATTAGATTTATACATTATATCACTTGATTTTTAAAAACTAAGGTAACATTTTAGGGGAAAATGCCTGAGATACAGTTTGATTCATTCCTCCCTGACCCTTAACTTTTTATCTACCTACCCTAAACATGGGCTTTCTGTTGATCTGTCCGTATGGTCCTGGTGAACAGCCAGCGAAGTCCACCCCAAAAGTTTTCATGTCAACTTGACATGCTGGAAAGAGCAAGAGACACAGAGTCAGCTCCCATCCTTCCCAATTAGCCCAGTCCTGGAGATAGCTGCCCACCACCCCCAGGCTGCATAACTTTTGCACAGCAGACTTTACATATATCACAGCTCTCCTCTCACTGTGTTTTAACGCTTTTTTTTTAAACATACAGAATCTTGCTCTGTCACCCAGGCTGTAGCACAGTGGGTTATCTTGGCTCTCGGCTCATTGCAACCTCCACCTTCATGTTCAAGCGGTTCTCATGCCTCAGCCTCCCAAGCAGCTAAGACTATTGGTGTGCACCATCACGCCTGGCTAATTTTTGTATTTTTAGTAGAGATGGGGTTTTATCATGTTGGCCAGGCTGATCTCGAACTCCTGACCTCAAGAGATCCGCCTGCCTCAGCCTCCCAAAGTGCTAGGATTACAGGCATGAGCCACCGCGCCCGATCAGGGTTTTAACTTGACTGTCTGCCACACCAGGAGGTTGCTCCTTCCAAGTAGAGACCATGACTCATTCATCTGCTACTGTTCTAGGTCTGAACCACAATGGCTGGCACATGGGTGATGACCAGCAGTTGGCTGAATGAATAAATGAATTGCTATTTCACAGCTGAGGAAACTAATACCAATGATAATAGTAATAATTGGCATTCGTTATGTACCTACGATGTGCCAGACATATATTAACTCTAGTTCCCACAATCCTAGGATACCATTATTATGCTCATTATGCAGATGAGGGAATGAGGTTGAGAGCCATCTGAGATGGGGAAGGGAGCAACTGAGGGAGACTCAAGTCCAGTTCAGTCGCTCATTTCCGTCTCAGCTTAGGGTACAGAAGAGAAGGTGGAGCTGGCAGGGAAAGGTTGGGATTCAGGGTCTCCTCCAGAGAGCTTCCAGGCCATGGGGACAGAGCTGGACAGAGAGACCCCTGCCTTATAGGCAGGCTGAGTGTCAGCCACATAAGGCCCTGGTCCATGCCTTGGAGGGTGAGGCCTCTCAGAGTGGGTGGTGGGTGTTGGTCACGGCAGCTGCAAGTGGTCGCTCAGGTTCATATATCTTGCTAGACAGCTGGGAAGGCAGGTGTGAGCAGCTGTGGAGACAGCACTCTAACAGAATGGGGCAGCTGCTTCGTCAACATCAAGAGCAAAAACTGGAGTGCAGGGTGGGGAAGAGGTTATTCAAGGATAGCACTGGGGACGCCCCAGAGTGGCCTTTTTCTTGTAGCCCTTTCAGCCCCCACCCAGAGCCTCAGTGTTTACTGCCCACAGGATAATGTAGCACATTGGGAGGGTGACATCCAGGGGGCCCTGACTTCCTAGACACCCTCACCCAGTCTTGGGAGTTTGTAGGACAATCTTGTGATTAAAGCACGCAGGCCCTGTACAATCTTATGATTAAACACCAGCCTGAATTTAAATCCCAGCTTCTCTACTTTCTGCCTGTGTGACTGTGGGTAAGGTTCCCTGCCTCTCTGAGCCTCAGTTTCCTCACCTGTGAGGTCAAGGTAACTCTCCCAATCCCCCAGGACTGCTGTGGGAGTAATGAGAAGAAGGGCACGTGGGGCCTGTCAAGAGGGAGGTGCTTTGAAAGCTTTTCTCTTATTGGTGGCTTCAGGACTGGGCAGGCTCTGAGAAGGAAGGAGGCAGGAGTGCAGACTACGACGGAAAGAGGATCCGGAGGCTGCAAGGCAGATTCTAGTGCTCTTTCCCCCATTTGGCAGACATTTATTGAGCACCTACTATGTGCCAGGCATGATTCCAGGTGCTAGGGATAAAGCAGTGAAAAGAGCTAAAAACCCCTGTCCTCGTGAAGCTGACATTTCTGTCAGGGCAGACAGACAAACCATAACATAAGAAAGTAAAAATAGCCAGAGAGTGGTAGCTTATGTCTGTAATCCCAGCACTTTGGGAGGCTGAGTCGGACAGATCACCTGAGGTCAGGAGTTCCAGACCAGCCTAGCCAACATGGCAAAACCCTGTCTCTACTAAAAACACACACACAAAAAATTAGCTAGACATGGTGGCGTGCGCCTGTAATTCCAGCTATTCAGGAGGCTGAGGCAGGAGAATTGCTTGAACCCGGGAGGCAGAGGTTGCAGTGAGCTGAGCTCGCACCACTGCACTCTAGCCTGGGTGACAGTGACTGCCTCAAAAAAAAAAAAAAAAAAAGAAAAATTAAAAATACAATAGATGGTGATAAATAATATAAATAAAATAAAAATATTATAGTGCCAAATACTGAGAGGGCTAAAGCACAGAGGAGGGGTAGCGACTGTTTGATGAGCTGAGATGGTAACATTTGAATGCCGATCATAAAGGGTGAATGAATGAGTCAGGCATTCTAAAAAGAGGGAACAGAACTGTCACAGCTAACAGAAACCTAAGAAAACATGACAATTAAATGGAATGTGGCATCCTGGATGGGATCCTGGAGCAGAAGGCCATTAGGTACAAGCTAAGGAAATCCAAATTACGTATGGACTCTAGTTCCTAACAATATAGCAATATAGGTTCATGTATTGTACCAAATATACCTTTAATGTAAGATGTTAGGAATCAGAGAAACTGGGCATAGGGTTTATAGGAACTCCATGTACTATCTTCTTACATTCTCTGTAAATCTACAATTATTCTAAAGTAAAATGTTTATCCAAAGGTGGGGGCAGCAAATGCAAAGGCCATGGGGCATGAGCGCGCCTGACAGAATCAGCACGAGGCACGAGGGAGAGTGCAAGGAAGGAGGCTGGAGAGGCGGGTGGAGAATGAACTGTGTTCAGGCTGGTGGGACATTCTCAGGACTCTGTCCTTTGGATGTGGAACCACTGGAGGCCTTGGAGCGCAGAAGTGACATGATCTGACTTGCATTCCAACAGCTTCCTCTGGCTGCTTTGTTGAAGCCAGACCAGTGAGAAGGCTCCTGAGAAGTCCAGGCAAGAGAGGATGGTGCATCAGACCATGATGGAAGCAGTGGAGGAGGTGAGGGCCGGGCAAGTTCTGGAAACATTTTCTAGGTAGAGCTGACCATATGCTGACAGGTTAGATGGGGGGTGTGAGAGAACGAGAAGAGTCAAAGAGAACCCAGGGACAGTCTGAGCAACTGGAAGGATGGAGCTGACATGAAATGAGATGAGGAGGATGAGGGGGAAATGAGGAATGGGTTTAAACACAGTGCACCGGAGGTGCCCATGTGCTGTGAGTGGAGACGTCAGGAGGTGAGAGACCTAAGCTGGAGATTATGAATGTGGAGTCATCAGGAAAGAAACAATGCAAGCCCTGCCACCTGGGATGAGGGGTTGTCAGCTGGGGGAGGGGGTGAATGCAGACAGACACATGCACAAAATACCACTTTATACACATAGAGATTTCCATGCATTCACTCATTTCATCCTTGCAAGAAGCTCCCCAGCCTACTCCTTGTCTGTTTCTCCTGAAAGAGCCAGGGAGGATTAATGAAGTGGTAGGTGAAGTAGTAACCAGCCCAGTGCCTGGCAAGTCCCAATTCACTGAGTTCTTACTGGTAGCCTGTGACCTTTGGGATGTCATCATCTCCTCTTGACAGATGAGGAAAGGGAGGCATTTGGCCCAAGCTCTGTCCACCTAAGAAAGCATCCTGGGGGGTCACATCACACTCCCTCTGCTCTCACAAGGAACTCAGTTTATTGGAAGTCAGGGCCAGTCAGTCTGCAGAGCAGCTTTACCCACAGGGTCTGCTGCAAAGCCTACCACTATGCCTGAAGTACCCTGCTGGGCCAATTCCTTTGGCTCTTGAGGACATTTTTGGCTTCCAGTGGTGGACTGCTAGAATGACGTACTCTCAGGAGAGGGAACAAATTAAGTTGTTGCTTCCCACCTGGGGGCCCAGATATATAGAGGCCTGGGAAGGCAGTCATGTATGCTCCTAGAGCTATTTTTGGTACTTCAAAAAGCCATAATGAGGCTGCACAAGTGACCTGAAAGATTGACTCTCTTTGCAGCTCCACTGGCCATGTCAATCAGAAGTTCTATGAGCAGTTACACCCTGGACTAGCACAGTATTAGTAATGAATCAATGCATATAGTTTTGTTTGCTGGCAAAATCCTTAAGAAATTGAGCTTCTGGAAGAAGAAGATAATAAAAAGGGCCTTGCTGGCAGAAAGGCTAAAATGCTTTGCTTTGAGCTTTGGTCACTGGAACTGTTGGTATGGTGGACATTTGTGGAGTTCTTGGCCCCTCCAGCCCCGTGGTACTTTGGCATCATTTTTGTAAAAGCTATCAGTTTCTGGCCAGGCACGGTGGCTCACACCTGTAATCCCAGCACTTTGGGAGGCCAAGGCAGGTGGATCACCTGAGGTTGGGAGTTCAAGACCAGCCTGGCTAACACGGTGAAACCTTGTCTCTACTAAAAATACAAAAATTAGCAGGGTATGGTGGCAGGTGCCTGTAGTTCCAGCTACTCGGGAGGCTGAGGCAGGAGAATCATCTGAAACCAGGAGGTGGATGTTGCAGTGAGCTGAGATCATGCCACTGCACCCCAGCCTGCGTGACAGAGCAAGACTCTGTTTCAAATTAAATTAAATGTTTTAAAAAGCTACCAGTTTCTGTATGCAGCTGCGAGGGGCCACAGCTCTGTCTCTTGCCATGAAGCAAAGGGAGCCTGTCTTGTTCTGTTCAGGCTGCTATAACAGATACCGTAAACTGGGTGGCTTTTAAACAACTGAAATTGATTTCTCACAGTTCTGGAGGCTGGGAAGTCCAAGATCAAGGCACTGGTAGATCTGAGGTCTGGTGAGGGTGCCTCCTCACTGCTCACATGGTAGAAGGGGCAAGGCAGCTCTCCTGGGCCTCTTTTATTCCGCCATCCTCATGACCTAATCACCCTCCAGAAGGCCTACCTCCTAATACCATCACCTTGGAGATGAGGATTTCAACATAAGGATTTTAAGGGTACACAAACATTCAGACCACAAATGGGCCCTGAATCTCCTTCCCTCAATTAGTGCTCTCCAGCCCAGGGTTCAGCCAGGGGGAGGACAGACAACTCAGGCTTGAACGCTGTCTATATCAGTTTTTGCTCTGGTAGCAAACAGCCCCCAAATCTCAGTGCCTTAGACCGGTAACATATTTCTTGCTCCCAGGTCTGAGGGTTGGCTTTGACGTGGCTCACCTCTCACCCAGCTGTGGCCCCTCTCTGGGAGATGCTGTTCTCCCACAGAGAGAAGCAAGGGGCCGATCTAAAGCACTCAGGTGCATTTCAGGCTGCCCAGACCTGGCACACGAGATGTCCACTCATATTCCATTGACCAATGCAAGTTATATGGCCAGTCTGGATGCTGAGTAGAGAGGTATGTATCAACCTCGCTGTAGGGATGGAGTGGATAATTGAGAGCAATAGCGCACATCTACCACCGTCCCCCAACACTCTGATTCGAGAAGCTGGGACATGGACTCACTCAGCCTCCTGCCTCCTGGCAGCTCCTGCCTCCAAACTGCCCATGCTGGCTGGCTCCTGTCTTTCCCATATGGCTTCTTCAGCCCTCTCGACAGCTCCATATGTGCATGCCCCATCCCTTTTCATTCAGTTCCCCTTTGGGCTTCTACTGGCCACAGTCAGCTTCTGTGGCTTGCAATAACAATAATAAAAAAAACTCATAAGAAAACACATAGTAACCACAAATTGGGGAGATGCTAACAGAATTCCTTTTTGGAAATGAGAGGGCTAACAATTTATACTTGCAAACAGTGTGATAAATGTGGTTGACAAGGGGAATCTAGGACAAGGGCCTGGAAGAAAGCCCAGGGGCCAGAAGGAAGAAGAGACATGAGGGTCTCCACAGGGGAGGTGGGAAGGCAGCAGACACCAACTTTGCTCACATCTCCACTTGGCCAGCTAAAAGCATTTGAAGTCCTAGCCCCAGCTCCAGCCCCAAACACCCACATGCATCCTCTGAGGTCCCAGCCCCAGCAGGATTGAGGCTTTCATCTTATTACTCTTAGTTCCCAGTTTCTCAATCCTGACTGCACATTAGAAACCTCTGGGGAATTCAAACAAACAAAGCCCGAGTCCCTCCCCACCTCAGTTAAATCAGGTGCTCTTGGGGTGGGCCCTGGCCATGGGCATTTTTAAGAGCTCCCCAGACGACTCCAATGAGCAGCCAGGGTTGAGACCCGCTGCCCTACTTCTCCTGAGCTCTGCAGTGTGTGGAGAGAGATGCCAGCCCTCAGATACCAGAGCTTGAGATTTTTCAACAGAAAACAAAAAGAATCTGGATAATATGAAATCTCCCAATTTTAAACGTTAGCTCAAATGTATTAAATTATCTGCAGATCAAAGTCTGTCTGGAAGCTACTAAATAGGAACCGAAGGGTGTAAAGTGCCTACGTTTTCCTATTTCTGGCTTGCCCCCACTCCCTTGGCCTCTGGGAATCCCTGGACAGTGAGAACGTCAGCACTGAATGTGACTTAAGTGTGCTTGGGTTGGGGCTGCCTGAAGCCAAACAGCTGGCCACAAGCTGCAGCAACACGTGACTTACACAGATGACAGGCCACGTCCTCACAGGTAACCATCTACTCCTCGGTCCTAAATTGCTTTCTTGAGCACTAGGCCAACTTTGATCCCACTAGACCTCTATACCTAGGCAGAGACCTCAGCAGAACCACCTGGGGGCCAAGTGCCAACGGGGGGCTTTCTCCTAACCCCAAGCTGCTCACTCCAAACTCCTCTTTGGGTTTTATTTTTTTGAGTTGTTGTTTTGGCTTTTAGTGACATTTAAAATGTGTTTTAAAAATCATTTTTTGTGATAAAAGTAACATTAAATTTATTTTAGATAATGTAGATAATTTGGAATATACAGTAAAGTATAAAGAAGAAGATGAAAATCACCTATTATCTTTACTGTCTTTTGGATTCGGAATACACAAAGATTCTACGATGTTCTGAAAGGAAGTCCCCCACCTCAGTGTGATGGAAGCCCTGGAAACCTCCAGTGGGAACTATTTCTTCCATTTTTCTAATTTTTCCTTTTTCTTTTTCTGTTGAGACAGGGTCTCGCTTTGTCACCCAGACTGGAATGCACTGGTGTGATCTCAGCTCACTGCAGCCTCAAACTCCCAGGTTCAAATGATCCTCCCACCTCAGTCCCTCAGATGGCTGAGACTATAGGCACATCACCACCCTCAGCTAATTTTTGTAATTTTAGTAGAGATGGGTTTCCCCAGGTTGCCCAGGCTGGTCTTCACTCTTGAGCTCAAGTGATCCGCCCACCTCAGCCTCCCAGAGTGCTGGGATTACCGGCGTGAGCCACTGTGCCCAGCCTGTTCCATTTCTTAAAAGTCAGGACATTCAACATCTTCAAAAGGCTGATCCATCTGACCTTTAATATTTATCAGAGACAGACTTTGAGAACCCACCTTATTTTTTAGATCTACGATTCTTCTTCCTAATACATAGTAACAAGAATTACAACTAGAAAGAAATCTTTCAGAAAGAACCTCTGCTGGGTGGCGGGCGGGTAGCTGTGGAGGTGAAACAAGACCTCTGGCTCAGGTTGCATGTGCCCTCTGGTGGCAGCTTGGGGGTGGCTTTGGGCAGGGCTGTGTCAGCCCTCATGCTCAAGTCAGTGGTTCTCAAGATGGGAGTGTTAGAAATGCAGTTTTTCAGGCCCTCCCCCAGACCTTGTGAATGAGAAACTCTGGAGTGGGACCAGCAATCTGTGTTTTCGCAGGGGACTTCAGGCTGTTCTGGTGAACAAGCTTGAGAATGACTGTTCTAAGGAAGTAGGGGCCTGGTACTGGAGAAATGCACCAACATGGTCTAAGGCTCCAGTAGCAAAACCCTGTCCTCCATGCAGAGCCACGCTAAGCAGTCAGGGAAGGGAAGAGCGAAGAACAGGATGCAGGCCGTACTGGTGCCAGGCCAAATGTGGCTCATGGAGGTCCCTGCCACACTCATCTGCACCTCCCTCTCAACCCAAAGGCTACAGAAGTGGGAAGCGGGTAGAATGGACCTCTCAGAGCAACTGATACAGGCTCCTTCGGACAGGGTTTAAAAGGCCCCACCACGTGTGTGAAGCTCAGCCTGGGATTCTTAGGAGAAAAATCGGAACACAGCAGAGTGTTCCAAAACCCTAGAAAGCCCATCCTGAGGGGAAATAAGACTTGAACCTCAGGCAAAGACAGGAACTAAAAGCAAACACTGATATGGAACAAACAGACACCTAAAATATGCACAAGGAGGGAGGAGAGAAAAGAAGTAGCCCCCTTGGTTAGATGGAAAGGAATTCTCTGAGACACTCAATCACCAAATCAAGGAGGAAATGCTTTATGATTCAATTACTGTCAACATGAAAAATCCCCACACTGACTCACGATGCAGCAGTACTGGCTCTCTGGGAAGTTGGTCTAAGGCTCCAGAGGGGTGAAGCATGGACAGGCTCCCATCAGGCTCCTGCTGCAAGGCTTCCGAGAGAAGCAATCGTTCGCAGCACATCCAGCTGTTAAGCAAATCTTTTTGCACCTGGCTAAATCAAGCAGGAGTTTGTAGAGAAAATTTGACAAAAAAGCAAGGTTTGAGACAGGCAGATGGGAGATGTCATAGTAAATATGCTACTTCAGATTTATCCTTCTCCTTCTAGAAACAATTCTGTTTATGCTTGTCATTCTAATACTATTACAGAGATGTTCTGATTCAATTAAGACATGGTATTTCAGATTACATGTCTAATCTAAAACCTTAATCACTCACTAAATATTTATTGAATACCTACTATGTGGCAGTCATTGTTCTAGGATCTGGAGTTACAGCAGTAAACAGACAAAAATCTATGCCTTCATAGAGCTTACATTCTAATGGTGGGGAAACATAATAAAATAAGCAAAAAGGGGTAAGGCTTAGATTTCATCTCCTGCCCAGCCCCTCATCATTATTCTTAATTCTAAATTTTCAAAGCCTATCAGCTTTTTTCTGGACTAGAAGAGAGAGGGTGACAATGTTTAGTCTTCATGTTAGGAAAGTCAGCTCAGGATGGGTCTTCTAAAACAGTATGCAACTGAATTACCCATTCACAGCTTGTAAAATGCAGATTCAGATGGGTCTGGGCAAGAGTACGAGGCAAGCTCCCACGGGACACAGGTGCTGCTGGGCTGCAGCTGCAGACCACCCTTTTGAGTGTCCCGAGTTTAGGAGTCAGGCTGTCAAGGATGGAAGTGGCCCCACGAGCAGGAATTCTTAGCTAGGTCCTACCCTCCTCATGATTCCTTGCAGCAGATCGGCACTTCCACCTGGGAGGCCCTGGATGGTTTTCAGGGTGCCCTTTTGCATTATGTGATCCAGTCTCCAAAGCAACTCTGTCAGGTGAGGAAAACAGCATCCTAGAGAGGTTAAGGTAAGTCACAGAGCCCACAGAGGCAAAGCAAGAGTGGACTCCCATCCCTCTCTGGAGGGCTTGGCTGGGCACAGGGCTGTGCATGAAGGACAGGAGACCAGGGCCAGAAGAGAGGGGGATGCCTTTGGGCAAGTCCTGCGAGGCCTGGGAAGAGGCCAGCTCAGCAGTAAGCGTCTCTGGGAGTCACATATAACCAGGCATTTATGAGGCTCAGAGGCCCTTTAATCTAAACAGGCCTAGCTACTCTGGCCAGTCACTTTGGAGTAGGCTTCTAGTTTACCTCTTTAGTTCCCTCTGCTGTGGTGTGAATTTCAAAAGCAGCAATGAGGACCGGCTGTTAGAAATGTTCAGCTCTCCCCGGTGGCTCTTCATAGCCCGGATTAACACAGGTGGGTAAGCATGGGGAGAGGGACGGCAGGAAAAAGGATTATGCCCTTCCTGCAGGCTGGGAGTCATGAGGGATTGTTCATTCTCACTCCATAGGATCTCTTGGAAAGACTGCCACAGAGAGAATGAGCGTAGACAGCTATTTCCTTATGTAAAGTTGGGAGATGTCAATAAAGAGAGGTTATTCAGCCAGTCAAAATATACTCAACCCACTCTTCCTCTAAATATTTAACCATCTACAATGGCAAACACTGTTTTATAGCATGTAATAAATTATGTACTGAGATGTGGAGCTGCTTTATGATGGGCCTAAAATAACAGAGACAACAACTGGAGATCTCCTTGATGGAAAAGAATTTGCCAATGAGAGTTCTGGAGGCAGACACATTCCTTCAGGGAAGGCGAGGGCAAAAGCCAAGGCAAGCCAAGATGTTCCCCTGGGCAATTCTGCTCATATTAAGAATGGCGTGTCTGCAACAGACTTGATGGCCAAGACTCAGAAAGGCTATCTAGCAATAAGGACAGAGGGTGAGGTGCCAAGAGCAGAATTTTCCAAAACTAAAGCCAAGATCAATTGTAACAATGGCCAAGAGAGGCAGCTGGCTTCTCAAAAGATGAAAACAGACAAAGCCTCTAAAAACAAGGGAGCATCGTAAAAGTAGATGTTAGTTCAGGATCTATAGCAGTTAGGAAACCCTATTGATCACTAAGTGGCCAAACAAGATTCTAGAAAATAGAAGAGGGCAAGACATTGGTGAAGGAAATTTGCTCTCAAGGTTTTCTCACCAACTACCCCCAACTCCACCCCTAATTTGCTTTCTTAGGAAAGGAGGGTTGTACCAGAAAACAAGTCAGCCTTGGCTCTAATCAGATGCCAGAGAAGGGAGAGAACAAATGAGAATGGATATGTCTAAAGCACAGAAACCAAAACAACTTGAGATCTTGCTAAGTCTCCCCCAAATCCTGTGTCTGCCCCCTACCCAGGGATAGGCTGTGTGGGGGGACCCTCACCTTACAGGGGCTGAGACAAGGAGAGAACAAGATAGCAACCAGCTAAGCCCCACTCAGAACAATCTACCTTGCTGTGCCCTCCTGAAAGTGAAAAAGGCAGAAAACTAGTTTTATCTGTAAGAAAATGTTTATTCTTTTGAACCCCACAGGAAAAAAAAAAAAAGAAAGCAGCCAAGACCAGTATTTAACGAAATGTCCCAAAAGGCAGCAAAATGGGGGAAACCTCAACACAAAGTCAGTGACAGTTTTCCATGTTTTTGCACAAAGATGAAAAAATCTATGACAATTCTGAATAACACTTTCATGGTGACAATTACATAAGATGATTCAAAAATGCAAAATGGCAGCAACATGCATACCTGGCTAAAGCTAGAAGTATTTTTTACCCCAAAATAAGATCTGTGACTTAAAGGATGATTCTTTTATAATACTTCTATTTTACTGACTTGCTTGTCCTACTTAATTTGCTTTAAATGAGACGTACATGCCAATTAACAGGAAATTTTAGAAGAACTACGTCCTTCCAGAATCCATGGCAAGGAAGCAAACCAATTTATTTGGTTTCTTAATTTTTCCTAGTTTCCAAATACAATTTTGCATTGCCCCGCCCTCCCATTCCCTCCCCCCACCCCCACCCTGATTCTTAAACACTTCCAAAAGTTGCCTGTGCAAACACTTTTCTACCCATGTATAATACACATTAGAAACTGAAATCTTTGTGCAGAGTTTTGAGTCTTAAGAAAAAAAAACCTCCTTGGCACAAGAGCTGAGGAACAGCCAAGCTTCTTTTAAATTATCTAACACAAGATGATGAAAAGTGGAGAAAGCACAGTTAAATGAAATGGAAAAAAAAACCTAGAACCGTAGCTTTTATTAGGCATTGTCACAGTCTCTCATCCACAAACACCGCCCGGCTCCCTTCCCAAGGTGCTTTACTGGAGGCAAGTGCAGAACACCATGGTGCTTTCTATTAAAAGAAACACAAGATGTAGCTGTGGTGGTAACGGACAGCCCAGCTACCCACCAGTTTTACAGCAGGATCCGCAGTGAGCTTGATAGAGGATAGAGGATAGGTGACAGTAAAGGGGGAAAAGAGTTTAAAATTATCAAGTTTCCTCTTGAAATGTCTTTTCCCAAGGCACTGTGAAGAAGACTGCTGCTAGCAATTTTCTAGGACTAAACATACTGATGGGAATATAAATATTTCAAACACAACCCCTGTTACATTCTTACAGCTAGTCTCATCACTTAGGTCTCTTCTCAGCTTAAATGATGCTCCTTGAATCTGTTTGGTCCTTGGAGGGGCAATCCATTTTTGTTTTCTGTAATATTGACAATCACCTTCTTTAATGCAGCTATAACATCAAAGCTCTGTTAGGTTACTTAACCCTTCACTTTTAAACTAAAAGTTTTCATTATCATCTCATATGAATCCAATGTGTAGGTTTTTCTTGCTTATTTAAGACTAAAACAAAACAAATGTAAAGGGTTGAAAAGCAAAAACTCTGCTTTTTTTTTCTTCAAGAGGAAACTATGTAAGAATACATAAAAGGCAAAGTTGGCTACTTGAAATCCAAGAATGGTTTTAATGTGTTGGCCGAGAAAAATAAACTGTAAAGTTCTGTGAGGTCTTCTAAAAATTTACAAGAAAAACTGATGGGCAGTTGTAATCAGAATTGGATGTTATCTTTTCCCCCCTTTTTAAAAATGACAACAGATACAGTCCCACAAAATACAATAGAAACTGTTTTTTTTATCTTGACTGCCAGAGATGCTCCTTTGCAATGACTTCGGTAACCAAATGGTTGGGCACAACACACAGCTGGCCTTCATTTCTTCAGGGGCTGGTAAACAGAGGCATTGGGGTCAAGTCCAGAGGGGCTGGTCTCCACAAATTTGGAAGAGTAGTGGGGGGAAACAGGGCTCAGGGGGCTGGTGGCAGCACTGTATGTTATGCTGGGCATGACGGCCATGACTTCGGCTATCTTCTGTTTTAGATCCTTGATTTCCTGATCTTTCTGAAGGATTTGTCCTGTAAGATCAAAGACCCACTATTAGTGAAAAGAGAGGCCTCACCCAACAGAATGCCCCCAGGGGCCAATCTCTATGGCTCCAGGTTCAGTGATTTATAAGGGTAGGTAAACTTGTCCTGTAATGGGACACACAATAAATATTTTAGGTGTCCTGGGCCATATACAGTGTACTACCTTTGTTATCTTTATTTTCCAAACATGGAAAACTGTAAAAACCTTTCTTCATGGGCAGGCAGTATAGGCACAGGTGGCAGGTCAGATTTGGCCCACGGGCCACAGTTTACTGATTCTTGGCTTAGAGCTAAGAAGGGATTCTGTTCATATAGGTGTGATTGATATAAAGAAGTCAGTTTCCAGGAACCATGTTTTGAACACGGCAGTCATCTATGACAGCCTAAGAGGGCCACTGATTTTGAACTCTGGCTCCAAGCTCTTGAGCTGGAATTTTTTTGAGAGGACAGACTTTCTGTGAGTGTCAGACCAAGGAATACAGAACAACTGAGGCCTCAGACTCAGTCACAGTAATACGCTTCTGCCACCAGGCTCTCTGACAGAAAACAGAGTAAGCTCTGTGACTGTTGCACTGGCGGACGCTGGTGTGACCCAGATCACTTGCCCTTGCTTTAGCAACATCACCCTATTTAGCCTTCCAGCACACTCGCCCTCACTACACTTCAGTTTCTTGATCCAATCAGCTCCTGCCTACCTTGGGCCCCTTCCTATCCTATGTGTCTCCTGCTTTTTCTGCGAAGCTAGCTAACACTTGAGGATTGCTTCTACTTCCTCAGCAAAGCTTTCCCTGAGCCTCCTGTCTAAATTAGCTTCCTACAACCCCTAGATTCTTAAGACACCCTAAACCCCTAAACTTCCCTTTGTCACTTACAGGGCCTTTGAAACAAAGTGGTCCTGGTTTTCAATCCTCCTCTACCTCTGGATAAGTAAATGACTTTGAGCAATATACATAACTTATAGAACCTCAGTCCCCTAAGTGAGAGCAGTAGAAAGGAACACCCCTCATTCCTCCAGGTCCCCTAAGTGTGAGCAGTGAAAGGAACTGCCCCTCACTCCTCCATGTCCCCTAAGTGAGAGCAGTAGAAAGGAACTGTCCTTCACTCCCTCCATGTCCCCTAAGTGAGAGCAGTAGAAAGGAACTGTCCCTCACTCCTCCATGTCCCCTAAGTGAGAGCAGTAGAAAGGAACTGTCCTTCACTCCCTCCATGTCCCCTAAGTGAGAGCAGTAGAAAGGAACTGCCCCTCACCCCTCCATGTCCCCTAAGTGAGAGCAGTAGAAAGGAACTGCCCCTCACTCCTCCATGTCCCCTAAGTGAGAGCAGTAGAAAGGAACTGCGCCTCACTCCCTCCATGTCCCCTAAGAGAGAGCAGTAGAAAGGAACTGCCCCTCACCCCTCCATGTCCCCTAAGTGAGAGCAGTAGAAAGGAACTGCCCCTCACTCCTCCATGTTCCCTAAGTGAGAGCAGCAGAAAGGAACTGCCCCTCACTTCCTCCAGGCATGCTAAATGCTTATGTATACTAACTCATTTCTTTCTTATGGCAACCCCATGATGGGGGAATTATTATTATCCATTTATAGATGAGGAAAGTAAGGCATAGAGAAGTTGAGTGACTTGCTCAAGTTATATAGCTAGTGACTGAGCCAGGATTCAATTCTATGCAGTCTATTTCAAGTGTGTACTTCTACATACAGCATTCTTCCATCTCTGGCAACTATGCATTTGGTGATAATCTGTGTCCATCATCTCTCTGCTGGACCATGAGTTCCATGAGGGCAGACACTGTGTCTGCCTTTTTGGTTTTTTTCATTGCTATTGCCCAGCCCAGTAGAAAGCTGAGGTTCTACAAGTTATGTATATTGCTCAAAGTCATTTAGTTATCGAGAGGTAGAAAAGTGTTTAAACCCAGGACCACTTTGTTCCAAAGCCCCATGCAACTTTCATCATGTAGCTTCCTGGTCTTCTAGGGAGACCAGAAGAAAGACATGTTTAGTATACGTAAACACTTAGAATACTCAGGAATAGTCTTTTAGAAATTTAAATGCTGGCCAGGTGTGGTGGCTCATGCCTGTAATCCCAGGACTTTCGGAGGCCACAGTGGGTGGATTGGTTGAGCCCAGGAGTTGACCAGCCTGGGCAACACAGGGAAACCCTGTCTCTACAAAAAATACAAAAATTAGCCAGGCTTGGTGGTTCACACCTGTAATCCCAGCTACTCAGAAGGCAGAGGCAGGAGCATCACTTGGGCCCAGGAGGCGGAGGCTGCAATGAGCCAAAATCATGCCATTCTACCCGAGCCTGGGTGAGAGAGAGACCCTGTCTAAAAAACAAAACAAAACCCCACAAAAATACTTAAAAAAAAAAAAAAAAGGTGGCATTTGAGTTGTATTTATTTTGAGATTGCTCATGGATCCTATAGAAGCCAATAATCTATTTGGAATATAAGAAAATTTGGTGGTATATTTTTTAAAAGGATGTAGTAGAGATGAAAGTCATTTTGGTGTTTTTTTTGTTTTGTTTTTTTTTAAAACAGAGTCTCGCTCTGTCACCAGGCTGGAGTGCAGTGGTGCAATCTTGGCTCACTGCAACCTCCATCTCTTGGGTATAAGTGATTCTCCTGCCTTAGCCTCTCAAGTAGCTGGGACTATAGGCATGCGCCACCACACCCAGCTAATTTTTGTAATCTTAGTAGAGTCGGGTTTCACTATGTTGGCCAGGATGGTCTCAATTTCTTGACCTCATGATCTGCCCGCCTTGGCCTCCAAAAGTGCTGGGATTACAGCCATGAGCCACTGTGCCTGGCCTGAAAGTCATACTGGAACCAGAATGTATCAAATGATATAGAAAGTAGGAAGGAGAAAAGCAACAAGAGGTTTGATTGAAATTACAAAGTTGGTTTCTTAAAATATCCTGAGCACAGTCCTGGAAGGGGAAGGCAGCAGTGAGAGCAGTAGAAAGGAACTGCCTCCCATTCCCTCCATGTCCCCTAAGTGTGAGCAGTAGAAAGGAACTGTCCCTTACTCCTCCATGTCCCTAAGTGAGAGCAGTAGAAAGGAACTGTGTCTCACTCCCTCCATGTCCCCTGAGAGCAGTAGAAAGGAATTGCCCCTGACTCACTCCATGTCCCCTAAGTGTGAGCAGTAGAAAGAAACTGTCCCTTACTCCTCCATGTCCCCTAAGTGAGAGAAGTAGAAAGGAACTGCCCCTGACTCCCTCCATGTCCCCTAAGTGTGAGCAGTAGAAAGAAACTGTCCCTCACTCCTCCATGTCCCCTGAGAGCAATAGAAAGGAACTGTCCCTCCTCCATGTCCCCTAAGTGAAGAGCAGTAGAAAGGAACTGTCCCTCACTCCCTCCATGTCCCCTAAGTGTGAGCAGTAGAAAGGAACTGTCCCTCACTCCTCCATGTCCTCTAAGTGAGAGCAGTAGAAAGGAACTGTCCCTCACTCCCTCCATGTCCCTTAAGTGTGAGCAGTAGAAAGGAACTGTCCTTCACTCCCTCCATGTACCCTAAGTGTGAGCAGTAGAAAGAAACTGCCCGACTCCCTCCATGTCCCCTAAGTGAGAGCAGTAGAAAGACCTGCCCCCCCCACTCCCGCTATGTCCCCTAAGTGAGAACAGTAGAAACGAACTGCCCTCAACTCCCTTCATGTCCCTTAAACTTCAAGGAAGCATCAAATACCCACCTTCTCTTTGAAGAAAATAAGCCTTAGATGAATAAAATACCTAAAAGCATCTGACATATGAGCCACTGCATCTTTTCCCCTACAGATTTAAGTTCGATTTCTTTAATCGATAACATTTAAACATCCCCAGTACTTTGGAAAAGATTCTTTTTGCTCCTTTGTCACTTTATGAGGATTTCTGAGCTGACAGCAGAGCACACAGTTTGAGCTGGAAAGCCAAGATTCCTCTGGCTACTCTGAGGCCAGGTGCTGCTTCATGCCAGAGGGAATCTTTTCCAAGTTTACAAAACCAAGTAGACAGGGTTGAAGCAGAGAGGGGTGGCCACTCCTCAGGGAGCTAAGTTAGGCAGGCAAAAAAAAAAGTCAGTATAAGGTCAGAAGCTTAGCTTCAAAGCAGGATTCCTGGGAACCTTCTTCTTAAGTGCCTTTCTTTGAGTCCACAGATTAAAGCAGTGTGACTCTCAAAATTCCTTCTCTTGCTCAATCACCTGTGCCATCCCAAGCCCTCCCGCGCTTCACTAACTTCTCACAACTTCTAAATCCAATCGCTTACTCCCAGGGGTTTGGGCTTCTGTCTTTGGTTTAGGCCCAAAGTTCCCACTGACTGAGGAGTATTTCCTGCTTGGGTTTCTGCAGAGTACCTCCAAATCAAAACATCCAAAGCCAGACTTAATCTTCCTTCACTCCTTAAATCTGTTCTGCTCTTCTTCCTTGTTTCCAACAACTCTGTCCTTCCAGAACTCTCAGACAGCTCCACTTTCCTCCACTCACCTGTCTGGCCCGTTGGCCCTCCCTATACTTAGCATCTCTTAGAGGATGGTGGTAGCTTCCTCACAGGCTGTCTCCACTCAGTCTCACTCCTTCCATCTGTCTTTTACATTGCTATGGGAGGGAGATTTCCCACATGACAGCCTGACTGTGTCACCTCCTTCTTCCTTCAGGATAATCTAGGGAATACCCTCTCTAGTATGGCTTCATTCATGGTCTCCTAACCTCCTACTCTTTCCTTCCCTGCTCCCAGCTTATGGCTGCTGGACTGCTCACCTGAATAAACTAGCACCTTCCTTCCTTTGCTTACACTACTTCCTCAGGCATCATGTTCTTCTCTGCCATTCTCTGCTCTTGAAATTCATCCTCAAAGCCCACTCAATGCCCCCTCCTTCACGAGGCCTTCCCTATCTCTCCTCTGGCCTTTCTAGCCCTCTGCCTCTACTTTTCTGCTGGGCTCACCCTAGTTCAGCAATTCTCCAAGTACATTCTAAAAACTACCTTCACAATAGTACTGAGACATTATTTCTCTTCTTCATGCTCATTCTGTCACAAGTGTAAGCGGAGTCTTCTAGAAACTAGGTGGAGTGTGAAATCACAACAGAATGAATGTAGAAACAGAGATAAGAATTAAACTATCTTCTATTAAACCAGACATTAAAGAGATCTGCTAAATGTAAAATAATGCCACTTTTTTCACTAAATTTTTTTTGTTTTGGAAAATATAGTTTTAAATAAAAAAGTTATTTATATTAACATGTAATATATTTGCATGTTATTTTAAAATGAATTAATAAATTAATTTAGCTGAGCATAGTGGCTCATGCCTTCCAACACTTTTGGAAGCTGAGGTAGGAGGATCTCTTGATCCCAGGAATTCGAGATCAGCCTGGGCAACAAAGTGAGACGTCTCTAGGAAAAAAAAAAAAATAGAAAAAAAAAATTAGCTGGGCATGGTGGCACATGCCTACAGTCACAGCTACTAGGGAGGCTGAGGTGAGAGAATCACTTGAGCCCAGGAGGAAGAGTCTGCAGTGAGTTGAGATTGTGCCACTGCATTCCAGCCTGGGTGACAAAGCAAGACCCCATCTTGAAAATAACTAAATAAATAAATGTTTTAATTTCTAGTAGGTAAATATTGATATAATCCACTTGAAATAAACCTCTTTGGGGTAATAATTTTAAAAGTGTAAAGGGGTCCATAAGACAAAAGTTCACACACCATGTTGTATTCATCTCTGTCTCCCTCAAAGCTTCTATGACAATGCTTTGCACAGAGTGTGACTACTCTGTCAGTCCCAGTTGAAATACTCTTATTTTAGAGATGGAGTCTCGCTATGTTGCCCAGGCTAGTCTCAAATTCCTGGGCTCAAGTGATCCTCCTACCCCAGTCTCCTGAGCAGCTGGGACAATGGGCAGGCACCAACACAAAGTACCATGCCTTGTTGAAATATTCCTTTCTTTCCACTAAGTCAACCATTTGAAAATTCTTTTCAGTACTCTATTTTATGCAGTACTCTATAGAGTACTCTATTTTATTCAGTACTATACTCAATTTAGTACTCTGATTAGACAGCTAATCAATGTCTTGAACAAAAATCCAAATTTATTCTCCTCAGATCATGCCATGCCTCTGTTCAGAAGCCTTCCAGTACTCCCCTATGCCACTCACGGTAAAGTCCTAAGTTCTTTCCAAGTCCCACACAATCTGGCTGCTGCTACTCCTGCCAGCTATGACAACTCTCCCCATCATCACACAGGCTACAACCCCCCCACCCCCCAGCATGGCACCCACGCTCCCCCTGCAGGGCTTTTCACTTGCTGCCCCCTCCCTGGAAGTGCTTGCCTCCAACTCTTGACATGGCTCACTCCTGCTCTCTTCCTTTGGGCCTCTGCACAAATACTACCTACTCAAGGGATTTTTCCATGACTGCCATGTTAAAAAGGGAGCCCCCTGCCACACACCTGCCTTGCCATGGCTTTGTTTCCATCACTGCACCTACTGCCACCTGACATACTCCCTACTGGCTTGTTCATCACCTGTTCTCACCAGGGCTGTATTCTCAAGGAATCTTACGGTGCTTGGCACAAAGTAGGTCTCAGTCAGTATTGGCCAAGTGGATGACCATGCCTACTCTCCAGACTCTCCCCTGCTGCTCCCTCATTCATAATCTTTGCTCCAGCCAAGTCAGCCAGCTGCAGCTTGGAACACATCAAGCCCCACTAGCTCCCAGCCCTGGCCCAAGCTGTTTCTTCTGTTTGGACACCTCTCCACCACACTGCTTCTTCACTGGGCCAACTCCTCACCATTCAGGCCCCAGCACACACATCAGCTTCCCTGGGAAAGGGCCCTCTCCAACTCCCCAGACTAATTTAGTCCTTGCCTCTTTCTATGTTCCCACAGGCCCCATATATACTTCTATACAAGCACCTTTTGATGCTTCTGCAGTTCTCTACTTCTTCAACAACACTGTGAGCCCCTTGAACACAGAAATCATACTATTCTCTGTATGCCCTGCACTTGACATGTTCTCATCTCAAAATATGTCTACAAATGAATTAATGTGATGGTTCCTATATTTCAATGTTGGGCACTTACCAAGACACTTGGAGACAAAACTGAAATGTCCCTTGGTTGAGAGCTCTCAGGAGAGGTCTGGCCTGTGCATCCCTGTGCACTATCAGTTACACCACCTCACCAGGGGCCCATGCTCTCCTACCTTGAGCAATCTCGAGCTGCCGCTTTGCATCACCCAGTGCGGAGAACAGGTCCAGCTTGATTCTCGTCTCTGCGCTTAGGCTGTTCTCCAGGTGCTGCGTTTTGTCTTGCATGGCTGAGAGGGCTGACATTAACACCTCAGTGTCCTTCTCATTTTCCTTATATTTCCGAAGCTCCTATCAATATCATCAAAACAGCAATGCTACAAGGTAGTTTTGGCATCGATGTCTATAAATTAGCCTGAAATCACAAATTAAATCCCACTATTCTTGGTCTGACCACTAGAACACAAAATTCTGGTGTTTCAGGGGTTTAGGCAAGTGCTAAATGTGTTTATATGGCAATATGCACATACAAAAACATTTAGTAGATTTTTGACTGTGTTGAGCATGTGTCTAGATAATGGAATCTGCTTCCAAATAAAACACTTTCCTTACAAGCCTAATTCAGAACCATGGAGAACTTTTTTCCTTGCTGGCCATGTGCAAATTATTATAATGCTATAATCAAACTTGCCAAAACTCTTCTCTCAACCTGCACTAAAAATTATAAAAATGTTAATTATTTTGACAGAGCATACTGCAGAATAAGCCCACTTTAATGTAGCCAATAAACATATACAGATATTTGAATTTTTTCTTTTTAACAGAAAAATCCAAACTTATTACAGAGAATTTAGAAATACAGAAAAATTCAAAGACGAAAATGAAAATTACTCATAATACCAACACTAAAAAATTTAATATTTCTTTTAATCTTTTATAGTGTATGTGTATCTTTTAGCATAAGTGAAATATTACATGTACAGTTTTATACACAGTCTTTTAAAAACTAAATGGTATCAACTATTGTTTGAAAACAAAATTTTTATTGGCCGTACAATATCCCTGAATGTTTACATACCAAAATTTAAATGATTCTTTTATTGTTAAGACTGTTTCAATTTTTTTGTATTTTTACGCCACTACAATGAACATCTTTGTACATCACTCATTGGTGAGATTTTAAAATATTAATTTACCTTAGGCTGGATTCCTAAAAAAGGGAAATACTTAAAAAGTGCAAGATCTTTCCCAGAAAGTTACATTTCCACCAGCAATGTGTGAGACTTATTTTGTTACATCCTCACCACGATTGATATTCTCATTTAAAAATTATTTGCTAATTTCATAGGTGAAAAATGGTATCTAATTTTAATCTGCATGTCTTTGATGATTGATAAATTTATATTTTTATGATCTCAGTCACTTGTATTTCCTCCGAATTATTTGTTCACATCCTCAGCCTATTTTTCTATATATTTGAGCTTTTCTTAGCAACTTTTATGAACTATGTATATGTTGAGAATATTAATTCCTTACTTATAATATTTGTTGCAATATTTGTACCTTCCTCAATTGATTTTTTTCATTTATTATTATTTTTGCTTTGTGATTTTTTTCCCATTGCTTTTACATTTAGAAAGTGTTTCCCTTGTTTCAAGGTCAAATATATTTTCACTGACTTTTAGAAAAATCATTTATTCTTTTTTTTCTTTTTATTATTTATTTATTTATTTTTAAAGATGGGGTTTCACCATGATGGCCAGGCTGGTCTTGAACTCCTGACCTCAGGTGATACACCCACCTCGGCCTCCCAAAGTGCTAGGATTACAGGTGTGAGCCATCGCGCCTGGCCTCTTTTTTTTTTTCTACCTTCAACTCTTCATCTGAATTTCTTTATATGTGGTATAAGATGAGCTTCTACTTTTTTTCCTCCAGTTATTTAGCTATTCAAAAGCCTTTTACTGACTAATCCTCACCTTTCCCCTGTATCTCCGGTGCCACCTTTACTTTTTTTAGTATTTTCTTTTCAGTACTGTACTCCAGGTCATCATTCTAGTCCACTGACTTGACAGTAATTTTTTACTTGTCCCACATGGCTCAAATTATTGTAACTTTATAATATGTGACATTAGTTTAAATGAAAAATACTTGGGCTTAAGTATACACAGCCCATAGAACAGGCTATGTCCATAGCACTAGCACCTTTCCCCATCATATACTGCTGTGAACAACAATCTGCAAGGCTCAGAGCCATGCAGGAGTCAATCCTCTGGCAATAGACAGAAGGCTGGGGCTAAAAGGAGGTTGTAAGTGCCAAAGGACACCAATCTGGCCTGGAACCTGAAAAAGTTAAATGAATCTACAGCAAGTTAAATCCTGGTATAAAACATATAAGGGACTGTCAACATTTCTGGCTTGTATTAGAATCTGGCTACATTAATATGACTTGAAATGAGTTGGACAAGATTAGAACTTCAAATCTTTTGTCACACAGAGATTTTTCAGATGCAATGAGATCTGACCTGTATTAAAAGGCATCATCTCTACACTGCAACACAGAGCACAAGTCTAGCATAAAAGTGGATTTCAAGTACAAGGGAAGTCTTTTGTTCACCCATTACCTGGACTTTCAGTTCAAGTTCTCTGATTTGATCTTCTTTCACCTTCATGTCCATTGTGAGCTTCTTGCCCTCTGCTTCTAGTTCTCTGATCCGATTCCGTAAGGTTTCGGTGCATTCCCCCCTTTTGAAAAGAAGAGAAGGAAATAAAGTGATTTAAAAGATTATAGGTTGGGGGGCCAGGTGCCTGTGGCTCATGCCTGTAATCCCAGCACTTTGGGAGGCTGAGGCGGGCAGATCATTTGAGGTCAGGAGCTGGAGACCAGCCTAACCGACATAGTGAAACCCTGTCTCTACCAAAAATTAGCCAGGCGTGGTGGTGTGCACCTGTAGTCCCAGCTACTGGAGGAGCTGAGGCAGGAGAATTGCTTGAACCCAGGAGGTAGAGGTTGCAGTGAGCCCAGATCGTGACACTGCACTCCAGCCCAGGCATCAGAGTGAGATTCCATCTCAAAAACAAAAAAAAGACTATAGGTTGGCTGGCACAATGGCTCAGGCCTGTAATCATCATACTTTGGGAGGCCAAGGCAGGTGGATCACTTGAAGTCAGGAGTTCAAGACTAGCCTGGCCAACGTGGCAAAACCCCATCTCTACTAAAAATACAAAAATTAGCCAAGAATGGCACCACTGCACTTTAGCCTGGGCAGCAGAGTGAGACTCTCTCTCTCTCAAAAAA
>PVKP010007289.1:19001-32927 GCA_004027715.1 Plecturocebus donacophilus | reverse complement strand
TTTCAGTAATACTCTAAAATAATTGGGCTGGGCATGGTGGCTCATGCCCATTATCCCAGCATTCCCAAAGCCAAACTGGGAGCATCACTTGAGCCTAGAAGTCTGACATTAGCCTGCGCAACATAGGGAGACCCTGTCTCTACAAAAAATTTAAAAACTAGCTGGGCATAGTAGCGTATGCCTACAGTCCCAGCTACTCAGGAGGCTGAGACAAGAAGATAGCTTGAGTCCAGGAGTTTGAGGTTATAGTAAGCTATGACTGCACCACTGCACTCCAGTCTGGGTGAGAGAGAGAATATCCTGTCTCAAAACATATACATATATACAATAATTATTATTGAGTGTCTAGATGAGCCAGACACTAAGGAACTTTACCCATACCACCTTCGTCAATCCTTATAACAACCTAGGGTATATTTATCCCATTTTCCAGATAAGAAAACTGAGGCTACATAGATATAATACTAGTCCAAGGTCACCTAGCTTTTAGGTCAGAGACTGGGGATAGGAACTGAGGTTTTCTGGCTTCCCAATTCAGCCAACTTCCCACCAGGCCATGAGACTTGAGACAATACATACAAAGCAAAATAGAACTGAACATGAACTACCTCCAGCAGGGGGCAGTGAACTAGAAAAAAAATGTTCCCCTACTTTTGAGGGGCTATGCATTGGGACTTTGCCTTTCTTGTCATAAAGTTGCCATACTCCTGGAGTAAGGCACACCATTAAGCTGCTTCTCAGGGCTATCATAAAGTTGAACTAAAAGAGATGATGGCAATGGCCAGTCCAAAGTTGGAACTGCCTAGCTTCCAGAATCAGCCCAATGAGAAAGTGGGTATTCTCTGCCTACCAAAAAAGGAAGGTCCAGTCAGAGATTTATGCCAAGATTTACTTAAGAATAAATTATGGCAGGCTGGGCATGGTGGCTTACACCTGTAATCCCAGCACTTTGGGAGGCCAAGGTGGGTGGATCACCTGAGGTCAGGAGTTTGAGACCAGCCTGGCCAAGATAGTGAAACCCCCATCTCTACTAAAAATACAAAAATTAGCTGGGCGTGGTGGCAGGCGCCTGTAATCCGAGGTACTGGGGAGGCCGAGGCAGGAGAATTGCTTGAACTCGGGCGGCAGAGGTTACAGTGAGCTGAGATCACGCCACTGCATTCCAGCCTAGGCAACAGAGTGAGACTCTGTCTCAAAAAAGAAAGGAAACAAAGAATAATTTATGGCAAACAAGGACTGTCCATGGAGAAGATAAATAAGCTTAACTGGAAGCAAAAGTGATTTGGGGTAGATGCTGAAACAACTTACTGATTCTCAGGGAGACGCTAAGCAATATGGTTAAGGAACTACTATGTTCTCTGGAATGGAATTTTTCAAAAAGGGTAGGTGCTAGATGAATTAAGGAGAGCAGGAGAGCAGTCATCACTAGATGACTGTTCAGGAACATCTCCTGCAAGTGTAAGTGCTTCAAAATGCTAATACATCCTCAAACAAACAAACAACCCCACATTGTAGGCAGGCTAGTCAAGAGCCTTGTAAGTCTGTATAGATGCTGATGGGCCAAGCCAGCTCAGCCATCTGCTGGGAGGAGGCAGGATCACACAGGAGACAGTTCTCACTTGCTGTTGTTTCCTAAAAGGTGAAATGATTCACCAATTATTCTGCAAATGTCAGAACCCACGAAGAAGGCTATCAACATGCCAAAAGTTACTTAACTTTAATTACAACAAAGCAACATTCAAGGAAGATTTACAGTTGAATTATACCATATAGATACAAATTAGGATGAAATTTAAAAATGAAATAATAATTTACTCTCAGTCTGTATATGCAAAAACCTAACTGACTCACAAGCAAAGGGCCTTCACCAGTCAAAAAAACAAAGGAAAAAATGATAAGGGAAGTGGAAGTAGAAGCAAAAGCGAAAAAAAAAAAAAGCTCTCAACTATCTTCTCTCCTCTCTGGAATCCAAATGGCAGTTACTTAATAGTCTCTGGAATACTTGCACACAGGGGTACTTTCCAGTGGTATAGGAGATAGGCCCCAATTTTCATTATGTCACAAATTTAATGTCATCTAGTAGTCACTTATGTTTCACTTTTTTTTCCATCTCATCTGACAGTTTGCTGATATCCATTTGAGCAGCCAGTACACAGTTCTTGGGCAACCAAGATTTTATCTTTCTTCAATTTTAAGATAAAAACTCCAGAAACACATATTCCTAAGAGTGGAGAGTAATGATAGCTCTCTAAAGGGAACAAACTTCCAGATGGACTCTCTCAATGCATTTAGTAACAATCAGCCTGACAAAAAGTGATTGGAAAGCCTTTTATATGCAGTACTTTGCCTCCCAGGTATGGGAAGCATGGTGAATCTCTCAACCCACTTTATAGATGAGGTCACTGAGGGATGAAGCTATTATAAGGTAGTGCAAGCTTGCATAGATGGAGTTTAAACCAGCTAATGAAACAGTACTTAAAAGCAATCCATCCGTGCATGATTGCTGTAGGTTTAATCCTGCCCATGGCATCAAATTCCCATGTTGGTAAAAGAAAGCCAACCTTGGATTAAACACTCAGGTGACACGGACATACCTAGACGCAGCAGCAAATGCAACAGCCCGGGCAGCAGTGGCTTCTTCTAACTTCTTCCTTTTTTTCTCTTCCATTAACTGTTTTTCTACAAAACTTCGGGCTTCCTGCTCAGCTTTTAGCTTTTTCTCCAACTGGCTGATATTCTGCTTGTCTTTTTGCTTCATTTGCACAGCATTATGTAACCTATATGGAAATGATTGTCATATAAATTCTTAAAATTAGAAATGCCTACTATAAACCCTTGAGACACATCTCTTTATCACCTTAAGGCCAAATAAACAGGAGGTTTGAACAGCAAATCGAAAATGTCAACTCCCAGAATGCCTGAGGAAAACACTGTCATTATTCTTTAATAATCCCTAAACACCAATCAGCAAGCTGCCTTACAAAACAGAGATTCAGACGAAGCCTTCGCTCTGTTCAAGTAAGTGATCTCCAGAAAGTAATCCAGAAAACAGGGTAAAACAAATTTGAAACAGAGGGGAAGATAATTGTATAATTCTAATGTTCCAGAACACACTGAAAGAACTTCAGTCCCACCAAAGAACCACGGATGGGACCAGCCCCAGTGAAACTGAGGTAAAGGGTGGAAAGGGAAGGTTTGAATTTTTCCCGAATACAGTTTTGCTGTAGCCTATGGTAGCCTTTCCTTTCCAGCTCAGGATGTTTGTTAACAGTGTCCCCAAATCCTCTTTTAGAGTCACAGGATGCTTAATTTCAGATAGAAATTTCAGCCGTATTTCCTGCCTACTACCACCCTTAGCTTTACCTATCAGCATGAGGTGAGTTTATCATTGGGATGGTCTCTGCATATCAATGCTAGAACCACCACAAATGCTGGACAGAGGCAATGGAGACGTTATTTGCCTGTAATGCCTTAGCTCTTGAGTTACGTTCCTTAAAACTGTTGTACTCCTCTTTCAATAGGGAAAGCCCACAAAGCCAACAGCCTATAATGATGAAAAAAGGACAGACCCACATTGAGTCAAGAAGTAATTCCAGAATGAACTAATCAAAGGCCTAAAAGAATTCACACAGAAGAGCTATTTGCCTGGCTTTTCAAATAAAATGAAAGTTCAATGTCATTTTTTAGTTTTGGAAATATAAGTAAATATAGTCAAATCCTCTAGAAACTTTCACTCAAAGGAGCAAAATTTTCAAACTATGGCAGAATTCTTGTCAATTTTACTGTCCAAAAACTCAGTAACTATTTTAGACTAAGAAGTTATTAAATAAGAGAAGAAAAGAATAGTAATACTAATAAACTGGTTTGTGGCAATGAAATAAGTTTTTTATAGATTTTATAAACATGCTGAATATCTGGTACTAAAAAAGTATTTTAAACATTTTATTTAAAACCTTCTCAGCAGGTCTCTTTGTCACCATGAATCTTCTGCTCCAATCCTTGGAAACAAGAGAAGCAGTGAAGCTGCTGGGCTTATGGCCAAAGGCCTGAAAGGTACACGTACTTGTTCTGCAGCAGCTCGTTCTCCTGCCGAAGCTGGCCCATTTCTGACCGGATCCCTCGCTCGGTGCTCGAAAGGGAGCTGATCTGACTGCGGAGCTCTTGTTCCACTTGTCTGCTGGCTTGCAGGTCAGCCTTTAACTTTTTAATGTCTTGTTCCAGCCTAGGAGAAGAAGAAATGTAGCATTTTCATCTAGGTGAGAGGGCCCACAGAGCCGAGAGGGACCCTGGCAGGGGTCCTGGACTGCTGGGTGAATGGCAGAACAACCCCGCTGGCAGTTCCTGCCATCACAAAGACTCCTTTCTGCAATTAGGTTAATTTTGTTGAGTGATTCCACCTGGGTCCCTACCTCTTCCTACTGGGGTGTAACTTTCAACTTCCCCCAAATGTTTGTGAATATTGACAGGTGAATATGGTGCTTGTGAATATCCGAGCTGCTGCTAAAGAAGGGGATGGCAGAGAGGGTGGCTGAAGACTAAAGGCTCCCTTCTTACTGGTGACTTTCCATACTCTTAGCAAGGGAAATATGTTCAAACAACTAGCTCATACCCTACACCACTTGCTGCCTTGAGATATTTTGATAGATCAGAATCTACTATCTGAGAGTATGTCCCACCATTGGCCTAGAAGAAAACTGTCTGCAAAAACCTCTTGAAATTGCTAGCATCCTTGGTGAATGACGTTCATACCTCTGATGACTGCAGTAGAAGAGCTCGCTAGACTCAAGAACAATGAAAAAAGGAACAAATTACATGCTCTAAGAATCATAAGAGAACTCCATCTGTAAAATAAAGTCTATCTTTTCTCCTCAATTCCTTACTCTTGTTCCATCTATTTTCTTTTTTTAAATTTTATTTTATTTATTTATTTATATTTTAATTAATTAATTAATTAATTTATTTATTTATTTTTTAAAAGACGGAGTCTCACTATATTGGTCAGGCTGGTCTTAAACTCCCAACCTCAGGTGATCCACCTGCCTTGGCCTCCAAAGTGCTTGGATTACAAGCGTGAGCCACCACACCCGGCCTGCCATCTATTTTCTTTATTGCAATAATAGTTTCATTTTAAGTGACAGGTATTGGGGACCTACTATGCATATGTAGTACTGAAAATGGTCAACAAAAACTATAAAATAGGCCGGGCACAGTGGCTCACGCCTGTAATCCCAGCACTTTGGGAGGCTGAGGCGGGCAGATCACCATTAAGTCAGGAATTCGAGACCAGCCTGGCCATTATGGTGAAACCCCGTCTCTACTAAAAATACAAAAATTAGCCAGACATGGTGGTGGGCATCTGTAATCCCAGCTACTTGGGAGGTTGAGGCAGAAGAATCACTTGAACCTGGGAGGTGGAGGTTGCAGTGAGCCAAGACACTGCACTCCAGCCTGGGCAACAAGAGCAAGACTCCGTCTCAAAAAAACAAAAAACAAACAAAAACTATAAAATCAAGTCTCTTTCTTTGTGGGAAAACTTCACAATTAGGAGCCAAGAAATAAATAATTAAAATGATGAAACAACACAAGGAAGGCCATGATTCAACAGATGCTAGAAGGAATAACAACAACAACAACAAAAAGAAGGAATAGGCTGGACGCGGTGGCTCACGCCTGTAATCCCAGCACTTTGGGAGGCCGAGGTGGGTGGATCACCTGAGGTCAGGAGTTCAAGACCAGCCTGGCCATCATGGTGAAACCCCATCTTTATTTTATTTTTTTTTAAAAAAGAAGGAACAACAACAGCTACTATTTAATGAGAACTTACAGGCCAGGCACTGTTCTATAGCCTTTAATCCTATAAACTCATTTAATCTGTACAACTATGAGCCAAATGTAATTCGTATTCCCATTTTTACAGATGAAGAACTCTAGGCCAGGAGAGGATGCAGCCCAAGGTCATCAAGGCAGTCTAGCTCCAGAGTCCATTCTCTTCACCATTAGGTGGAACTATAGCCACATCATCCACAGCATGGTAGAGGATGAAGTGCTACGTGAGTCTGAGGAAAGAAGACTGGGAAAGGCTTTGCAGAGCAGGTAGAGATGGATTCGGGCCCTGATGTTTGGATAGGATTTGAAAAAGTAGAAGAGGAGGAGGGGACTTCTAAATGAGGGGAGAAATGTATTAAAAAAAACTCAAAGGCAGGAACAGCCATAGGCATCTGCAGGCAAGCCATTAGTCTGGCCTCTGAGGAAGGCTTGTACTGGACAAAGAGTAGGAAAGGATAGAACGGATCTGGCAGATGGGACTATGGAGAGTGGTCATGAAGGTCAGGTCAAGAATGGCTCATGTGAGCCTCAGTTGGGAATGAAAGAAAAATTAGATCCACAACGACTAGATCTCAATAATTTTGTAGTTATCACTTTCATTTTTTAAATCTCTTCCTACCACAAATTAAGAATAACAATATTTATTTAGAAGAGGCTTTTCCCACCAAGATACTAACTTGAAGGTAGGTAAAGTCAGTCTGCTCTGATGACACTCTTGTGCATGTCACTAATTCAACATACCAACAGAACCAAGATTTCTGAAGGCCAATGGTGATCTCTTTGGAACTGTCAGTTCCAAAGACTAAGTCCTTAGAGACACGTTTTATCAAGCACTAAATCCCTAGAGCCCTCCACAGTGATCAACACTTACTCAATAAAAGTTGCTTGACACAGAGCAGCTTTATTTACATATCTACCTTTAGGCAATCTAAAAAAATCCCCAAAACCCCAAACCATAAAACACCAACCGTCACCTTACAGGTGCAAGTAGCCAGTCCTTCTGTCCAGTGCCTGGGAGCATGGCCTAGAAACCTTTTGTTCCAGAAGCACTGCTGGGTGTCCTGACAGCTTGCTCCCCAGGGAAGGGTCACAAGTCAACATCACGCCACCACTTTCCCTATTGCCAGGGTTATCCCAGTTGAATGTATTCTCAGAACCACTCTAAACAGTTACAGATCGCCATTTATACCATCATCATACAGTCTCTCATTCACCCCCAAGTAGCCCAAAGAATATATTCTGAAAGAAGTTGATGCTGTCAGGCTATCCTCATTAAGAAGTTTGGCTGAAAAACGTGTTAGGAACTTGTCTTGAGAAGTCAATTTCAGTCTGAGGATTGCATTTTCAGCAGAAAGGGTAAGATTTTAGGTGAGACTGGGGAAAAGCATGGTTTAGTAACAGAGTTTAGGGTCAGGGTTCTAGATTCAGCTCTGGCGCCAACTCTATGACCCTGCCCAAGGCATGCAATCTTCCAGGCCTCAGTTTCCTCATCTACGCTTGATGATCTCTAAAGTTCCTCCCAGTTTGGGCTAGGATTTCTCGGCCTGACACACTTACAGACGGCTGCTGATTTGCCTCTTTAGATTAGCAAACTAAGCTGTATCATATGCAGATGCACAGGAATCAAGTTCCACACAACCAGCTGCTGGGGCAAAACATATGCCACAGTTGGGAATGAAAGAAAAATTAAATCTGTAGAGCCTAGATTGCAATAATTTTGTAGTTGTTACTTTCTTTCATTTTTTAATCTTTTCCCATCACAAACTAAAAATAACAATATTTATTCTGAGTGAAATTTTAGAGCTCCTTGAAAAAATGTAAAAATTTAAAGAACTAATGAAGTTATGAGACCAAAAAGCATAAAATATCTAGAGTATAACTTCTGAAGACCAAAGAACATGAAACTATATATATACACACACATATATATATATACCTATATATGTGTGTGTGTGTATGTGTGTATATATATATATATATATATATATTTTTTTTTTTAACCAAGTCTCACTGTGTTGCCCAGGCTGGAATGCAGTGGTACGATCTTGGCTCACTGCAACCTCCCCCTCCTGGATTCAAGCTGGGATTACAGGTGCCCACTACCATGCCTTGGTAGTAATTATCTGTTTAATAAATGCTTCTAGCACTTGACTATCTTGATTTAGTTCAGTTTGTGAGATGGAGTCTCCCTCTGTCACTAAGGCTGGAGTGCAGTGGTGCAATCTTGGCTCACTGCAACCTCCGCCTCCTGGGTTCAAGTGACTCTCCTGCTTCAGCCTCCCCAAGTAGCTGGGACTGCAGGTGTACACCACCACGCCCAGCTAAATTTTTTTGTATTTTTAATAGAGACAAGGTTTCGCCATGTTTACCAGGCTGGTCTCGAACTCCTGACCTCAGGTGATCCACCCGCCTTGGCCTCCCAAAGTGCTGGGATTATAGGTGTGAGCCACCGTGCCTGGCCAACAATATATTTTTAAATGTGAAGATCCTATCAAAATTTTGTCAAAGACTAATAGTGGCACAATACAACAAAAATAAAATGAAGTGCTTACAGAAATATGTTCACTTTGTGAAAATTCATAAATGGTACACTTGATTTGTACACTGTTGGGTGTACATGTTATACTTCAGTAAGAATAGATTTATTTTTAAAAAATAATCTCATAGATCAGACATAGAACTAAAATACTTCAGGATTTTCACAACTGCTACCATTAATTTTGTAAAACTGTAAATTATTTTCCCAACTGTGAATGATTTCCCAAACTGCTGCAGCAAGCCTGAGCATTACCACTGGCATTCCCAGTTTAGGAAACACTGTTCTCCAGAAGCACTGCCTAACGGTTAATGGCATGCAGGATAACTTCAAGCAGTAAATGGGAAAATTCTCAACAATTAAAAAAAATTCACGATGAACAATTTTTCACTGACTATCTACGAAAAGCATTAATTTGCCTTGAATGTCCACTATATATTTTAAATCTTTACAAAGGGTAGGTAGCAATTATTTTTGATACCCAGTCAGTATCAAAAAACTGAATAAAAAATGGAAAAATATAAAAGAAAATATAAATAACACATAAGCCTCTCATCCAGACAGAAATGCTCACTATTTGGTACACCTCTTTTCTATGTCTTTTTTTTCTATTTCTTCACCTATGTAAATATATTTAACATTGGTGAAAGAGTACCACATATACAGCTTATAAATCATAAGCACCTTCTCACACTATTAGAAATCTTTCATAAATAATTGCTGCATAATATTCCATTGTATGGATGTACTATAAGATATATCTTCTTTCCTAAGATATACTTCAATTTTTGCATTTGCCCAATAGAAAAATGTATGTCATGAGTTTTCAAAAAAATATGTGTGGCTAGGCGCAGTGGCTCACGCCTGTAATTCCCAGCACTTTGGGAGGCTGAGGCAGGCAGATCCCCTGAGGTCAAGAGTTTGAGACCAGCCTGGCCAACATGGTGAAACCTTGTCTCTACTAAAAATATAAAAAAAATTAGCTGGGCGTGGTGGCACACACCTGTAGTCCCAGCTACTTGGGGAGGTTGAAGCAGGAGAATCACTTGAACCCAGGAGGCGGAGGTTGCAGTGAGCCGAGAGCACACCACTGCACTCCAGCCCGGGTGACAGGGAGACTCATCTCACAAACTGAACTAAATCAAGATAGTCAAGTGCTAGAAGCATTTATTAAACAGATAATTACTATTTGTCTTAATGTCACCCTTAACCATTTGGTGCTGAAATTCAATAGTTTAAAGGTAAGCTATAGATATATAATTTATTAATGTGAAGTATGAAGAAGGTTTTATTAAATGGTGTTAAAAGGTTAATGCAAAATCTTCAAATGTGTTATTATGATTCTGTTAAAATGTCATTAGCTGAAGACTAAATTAAAAGCAATGATCAGGAAGAAAACAAGGCAGAAGTAACAGATTATAACACTGGAAACTAATCCCAGCAGATACGGATAGAAAGAATGGAGGAAAAAAACAAGCCCCTTTTATGAGAGTTAAGTCCCACACTCTTCCTTAGACTATGAAATTTTAAAGGATAAAAGGGAAATTTTCTCCAAAGAACTACAATCTCATTTAAAAAATAATAATGCAAATAAAAATTGGGCCAGGCACATCTGAACCAAGCCTTAGTAAGGCTTAGCCAGGAAATAAATACACTTCCTTTTTGCCTAACTCCTGTGGAATCAGTTTTCACCCTTACAAAGGCCTGCCCCGTGGCATCACCACTTTGAATACAGACAGGGCCCATGGCAAAGCTGGAGTTTATGTATACAACAAATATGTCCATTTTTCCCCAATAATACAAGCCAGGGTTGTAAATGATTACGTATCAGGTCTAGGCAACTTTCCTAGTCACTTTACTGATCATTTTAAAAGACAGCACTCACCTTCTAAGGGAGTTGTGAAGCTACCTCTGAATTCTATTATCTAACTCAAAGGCAAGATTCGGGACCCATACAGCAGCACCTTCTCAGGTCCCTGTGTCAGACACCAGGCTGACTTCAAAGCAAAATTGTTAAGTTTAAGGATCACACTTACTCTAAACCTTAACGATATCTCACCTTCTCCCTAATCCTACCCAACTAAGATAAACTGTAATGTAAATTAAATTAAATAATTTAAAATTATTTAATTTTAAAAGGAAAAGATTTACATTTTAATAAAGGGTAATCTGCTAATTGACCAAAGGAATGAAGTTCAAATTTTAGTCTTTCAGACAGGCTAAATAGGAAAAAATATCTTTGAGTATCTGGAAGGACACCTGGTAGTAAAATAAATACAGTATTTATTTTATTTATTTATTTTTTTAGACAACGTCTCGCTCTGTAGCCCAGGCTGGAGTGCAGTGGTGTGATCTCGGCTCACTGCAACCTCCACCTCCCAGATTCAAGCAATTCTCGTGCCTCAGCCTCCCGAGTAGCTGGGATTACAGACATTTGCCACCAAGCCTGGCTAATTTTTGTATTTTTTTGTAGAGATGGGGGTTTCACCATGTTGGCCATGGTCTTGAACTCCTGACCTCAAGTGATCTGCCTGCCTTGGCCTCCCAAAGTGCTAGGATTACAGGCGTGAGCCACCATGCCCAGCCAAAATACAGTACTTAAGTATTAGCTTTTAGTCGAAATGGGTATTGTTTTTAAGTATCTGAAAAGGTAGGGAAATACTATGTCTAAATGTTTGTAATTCTTTTCTGAATTACCTGAATTACAGCCCACACCACTGTATCTTCATTGAAAGTTTAAAAGTCTTCAGTGGCTACTGCCAATAACTTCATGGTTTTATAAAGCCTGACTGCAGCTTTATGAAGCCTGACTGAGAGCACAGGGGAAGTTTAAGGCATCAGGGCAGTAACTTCCCCAGGACGCAAGTCTTATGAAAAAGAGGCAGATCTTTTTGTCAGTCAAGACTTCACCTAGGGTACTATGAGTCACAGCCCATACCCATTCCAGAAAACTACCTAAGGATGTATGTCTGCGGGCTGCAGGTTGGACCCCATGAACCCATGGGGATGATGAGGGGTCTCAGCTTTGCCGGTTATCTGCAAACTCTAAAGAGCGAGTGACAGAGAAGCTCTAGGCTCTGCAATACAGAAATTACCCTACTGCCTGCTCTGGAAGAGAAGGGGCTTCAGAAAGTCATCTCTAAGTTATATAGCCAACTGATTGAAAGGTAGGTTTTCTAAAATCCCTCACATCAGCCAAAATGACCCACTCCTTGTTTTCCAGACATTTTCTGCCTTTAACTATGCTACCTCCTTGGGAGGAATAGCATCCAGTTTTCAAACTCACCTATTCTTCAAGGCTCAGTTAAAAAACAACAAAAATTAAACTCTCCAGCACAAGGTGGCCAACGACCCTTCTCCTTGTAAAACGCTAAAGCGCTCCGTTAGTGTTTCACATTTGGCATCAAACCATGTCCAGCTCTGTGTTGGACTTCTTTTTGTTGCTGTTGTTCTGATGTTTAATCTTTTCCTGTGTATGTATCATATTTCTAACAGGACTATAAGTTCTTTGAAGCCAGGAACTGTGCTACAAAATTAGAAGCTCGAACTGTATTTCTAATGTTTCTTCCAATCCTTATAGATCATGTCACTCATCCTCACTCTGCGTCTCTCTCCTCAGTGCTCACAATAGAACAGGGTCATTATTAGGACATAGGAGGCTCTGGAAACCTATCCACAGCAGGTCATCTGATTTTTAATTTAAATAAGCAGCTGAAGAGAACAGGGGTAAATGGGCGTTTGCTTTTAAGGAAGGCAGGTGCACATGAAAAGAATGAATGAAGAGCAACTGCTTCATCTCATTAGTGCCTAATTCCATTAGGTGTTCCCCTGGTACACATTAATCATGTAAGACAAGACTTGTTTAAGGACCATACAACTGTCTGTGCAAAGTTGAGCTCATAAATCAAAACTCTCTCCCCAGAAGAAATATTGATTACCCTCTATATCAACTCCTCCCCCTCTTCTTTCCAGGTCGCTCACACTGACTGGATAGGTAGCTTGGGTCATTCACAGAAAAATGTATTTTAAGTATGTGGTAGATGTATCTCACCTTAAGTGAGACCTAGACTAACTTGAACCTGCTCCAATGTAGCAGATATAAAGCACAGATTTGGAAATACTGACATGAAGTGCCTCAGGTGTCATTGTAGTGACTATAAGGCACAAGTGTACAAAAATAAGAGCTTGATGACCTGATTACTAGGTGAAGCCATATTACAAAGTACTTTATGTCTCTGCTCCATAATCTGTCAAACACAAAAGGCAAACACATTAATTTTCCTAAAGGAATGCAAAGAGAGACAGAAAAGAATTCTAGAGACTTTTTTTTTTTTTTTTTTTGAGACAGAGTCTCACTCTGTCACCAGGCTGGAGTTCAGTGGCACGATCTCAGCTCACTGCAGCCTCCGCCTGTCGGGTTCAAACGATTCTCCTGCCTCAGCCTCCCAAGTAGCTGGGACTACAGGCGTGTGCCACCACGCCTAACTAATTTTTGAATTTTTAGTAGAGACGGGGTTTCACCATGTTGACCAGGCTGGTCTTGATCTCTTGACCTTGTGATCCACCTGCCTCAGCCTCCCAAAGTGCTGGGATTACAGGCGTGAGCCACAGTGCCTGGCAGAGACTTTCACACAACTGGTCATTTAGGGAAATAAGGTACTTACTGACTTCTTAAAGTTCTTCAAGAATAAAGCTGTGAGTGCCAAGAACTAGTCATTTTAATAAGGTCCACAGACAGCAGTCATTAATATTCATATCTTATGTAACAGCCTGTCTATTGCAATAAGAAAAATTTTCTAAGCACTTAGTATTCAACGGAAAGCTGGCTAAATAAACTACAGTACATTCACGTTTGTCATTAAAAAATTAAATCATTAAAAAATCACCAATGAAGAATATTCAATGACATGGAGGAATGCTCATGATTTAGTCTGTGAAAAATAAAAGTTAAAAAACATACATAGGACCAGGCACGGTGGCTCATGCCTTTAATCCCAGCACTTTGAGAGGCCAAGGCGGGTGGATCACGAGGTCAGGAGTTCAAGCCCAGCCTGGCCAAGATGGTGAAACCCTGTCTCTACTAAACATACAAAAAAATTAGCTGGGTGTGGTGGCAGGTGCCTGTAGTCTCAGCTACTTGGGATACTGAGGCAGAGAATTGCTTGAATTCAGGAGTTGGAGGTTGAAGTCAGCAGAGATTGCACCGCTGCACTCCAGCCTGAGCAATAGAACAACAAAAACAACAAAAAGAAAGACTTACATAGTATGAGCTTAATTTTGTAAAATGAACATATACGCAAGAGAAAAAAGCTGAGAGGATATAAAATAGTGGTTATCTTATCTCTTCCTTTTCAAAATCAGATGTAATAAATATGTATAACTTTAAACATTTTAATTATTATTCAATAATTTTTTTTAAAAAAGGATACCGCTAACCGGCTCCCCATTCTGTTCTGCATTCACTGATACTCTCAGATTTGCTCATGTCACAGGGCAATTTCAGAGCAACCCAAAACCTTAGGGAAAATCCAAGTTTCTTACTTTTTTTGCTGGGGGGGGGGGAG
>PVKP010007289.1:0-18901 GCA_004027715.1 Plecturocebus donacophilus | reverse complement strand
GATGTCTCAGTTTTTAAATCTACCTCAACTACTTCCTACTCATCAGCTTCTATCAAAATAAATTTTTTCTAAATCTAGATTCTATAGCTGCAGTTTATTGTCTTGTTTGTCCTGTTCTCTTTGGAAAGATCTCTTGGTTACATACAACACTGGCTGCAGGAGAGGAGGCACTGCTCTGACTTTAGACTTCACTGTACCACACATGTTACAAGAAATGGTGCTGAGAAGTTCAGATTCTAAGCCAGCCCCGTGAAGTCTGTGAATAAGCAGGGTCCACATCCTGAGTTTTGGTGTATTTTATGCTCTGAGAACACAGTAGAAATATATCTTGATGTGGAAGAAGTTATCAGTCCTAGACACAGATGGAGTGGAGTAAGCAGCTCTCTGCACAGTATGATTTGAGGAATGCCAGAAGGCCCAAACCATCCTTCTTATCACAAGGCTGTCCCGCCTTCTTTTTTTTTTTGAGACGGAGTTTTGCTTATGTTGCCCAGGCTAGAGTGCAATGGCATGATTTAGGCTCACTGCAACCTCTGCCTCATGGGTTCAAGCGATTCTCTTGCCTCTGCCTCCCGAGTAGCTGGGATTATAGGCATGTGCCACCATGCCCAGCTAATTTTGTATTTTTAGTAGAGACGGGGGTCTCTCCATGTTGGTAAGGTTGGTCTCAAACTCCCAACCTCAGGTGATCTGCCCACCTCGGCCTCCCAAAGTGCTGGGATTACAGGCATGAGCCACTGCACCTGGCTGTCCTCTCTCCTTCTAAGTGATATGAAAGCCTCACAGTCAGGTGTAGGAATTTAACAGTAAAGGGAATGATCTTTCATTCTGGAGAGGTACTGTCAACATGGCCTGTTTTCTAGCACAGGAAACTGAAGAGGAAACGGCAAAAAGGTCCCATTAATATATGGCAGATTCATAGGATTTACCAGGTATTTCCTAACAGAAAAGTCCTTCTAAAGTAAAGCCAGGTTTTGACTGGTGGGGCCAGAGGGCTAGAGGGAGCAAAATACAAGTATAACAGAAAAGGTGAGGCACAGAGGTTGCAAACTAGTGAGCCAATCTGGCCCATAAGTATGTTTTGTTTGACCCTCCCTCTATGTGATGTTAAAAAAAAAATGTTTTTAAACTGAGAGATTTCACATAAAGATATTTTTAGCATCTCTCCAAAATATCAGAAGACTTGGCAACACTAGGCCTACAATCCCCCATGGTAACGACTGGCTGTCCCCTTTGGAAGGGTTTATGCTTCCAAAATCCTGGGTGTCAGGTGCAGTACTGAATGAGAATGATACCAATGCCACACTCCAGAATGCTCACCCCAGCCTGCCCCACTCTCTCCTGTAGGAGTCTGAATCTGCAATACTTGCTCTGGAGCAGAGTGGGGGTGGAGCAATGGTCCTTTCTAGTTCATTACTTTGTGTGTCTGTTTTGAATCTATTGGAACACTCTAACAAGAAAAGTGAAATATACCTTGTGATAGAGGAGAGTTGTCATTTTACCTATAAAAAAGAATCTGAAACTTGGTTTTAATCCTGAGAGTCCCAGCCAGCTGGGAGAAAAGATCTAAGAGGTACCCAAGAGATTTGCAAATACTGAAATATACACACATTGGCTGGCAAAGTATCCAAATAGCCAGTTTCCAAATGATAGCATAAGTAATATTTAAAGAATATGGTTCCTTTTCCTTGGGGTTACTTTCCCTTCAGGGGATCCACCCCTAATCCCCTGAGATTAAAACCTCAATTCATTATATGCCAACAGAGGTACTGACTCAGAATTTAACACAAAGCCTTTCAAAGTTTTGTAATAGTTCCTTCTCAATTCTAGTGAGGAAACTTTCAAACAGCATATCTAGAAATCACTGCTTTGATAGAATAAACTCTAGGGACTCAATATAAAAATGTTTTTTTCATGGTTATGTAAAAGCCCCCTCAATAAACTATGTGTTATTTCATAATTTATCCGTGCACCATAATCACCTTCCTGTTTGACCACTTAGATATGGAGACATTCGGTAAACTGCTTGCTTAAATTCACTTATGCCTAGTTTCTAAAATGCCACATGGTTTTCAAGTCACAAAATAACCCTGTTTTAGTATAAAATTATCATGTCTCTATTACTACATTTATATCCCCGAATACAACAGTTTTCAATCCCTTCAATGGTTAAAATAAACTCAAACTATATTGTAAATTAATATAAACAGATTTAAACTGTAGGCAGAGTTAAACTGTAGGTAGAGATACCTACAAAGATCTCTACCTACAGTTTAACTCTGTTTATATTATGGGAATAGCACTCTGTTTATATTATGGGAGTATTATGGGACTAGCAGAAAATGAAACTAACTCAGGTCTGACAAAGTATATCTGCTCAGACATAGTGCTAGAAAAACATAAATCAAAAACATGTTTCCACGGAGACAGAAAACACACTAACCTTACTAAATAGACAGATGGCTCTACTACTTATTTTTTTCCACTTGATAATTTCCAAATAATTTAGTAGCAGTTATATCCAACATATTTAATCTAGTCTAGCTAGAACATTTAAGTCTCTAGTTTTCACAGTTCCCATTCTAAAATTTCATACATTTTTATTATAATTTTATCTCTCAGCTAGAATGATGCTCATCCAGAAAATTATTATATGCCTCACAGAAGCAGAAAGGCCTCTGTGGTCACCATCACTCATGGTGTCGTCAAGAAGGTGACTCTGCAGCAGTCTGTCAGCACTCTGTTGTGTAGGCACCTGGAGGGAATGCAGCTAGGGAAACCCCCAAAGCCTGAATCACTGTCTACCAAGATCAGATTTTCTTCCCAAACTACTCCTGACACAAGCAAAATGCATTCAAAGCAGAAGGGAACAAACAAATGTACCATTCTCTGTAGCACTAGAGAGAAAGCAGTCACACACATATTCTAACTTGGAGGATCTCCCTGGAGAGAAGGTTGGAACAGAAATGTGGGATCTGAGCTATATCTCTCTCCAGCTACCACAAAGACAAAGAATGATCCGAGACTGGTGAGAAGAGAGAGGGCCAGACCCACCAGGAAAGATAAATAAGATAAGGCAAACTGAGATTATCATTCCTGTTCCTAGCTGAGATGAGGCTTGTGCCTAGATTCCTCAGCCCTGAAGCACAACCAACCCACTGCAGGAGCAAATGTCTTTTTTGACAGCAGTGACTCAGAGAATTTTTCTCCTCTTGTCCCTTGTACCTTCCAGAAATTCTTACACCTCTTGCAAAGCCTTGGGAAAAACAACTGACAGAGTGCTGGATTTTAAAACTTCCTGTGAAATACCAAGAAAAGGAGTTTAGGGCAAAAAGACTTTCTATTTAGAAACAAAATTGTTAACAACCTTCTCAAAAATAACAAACAAAATGATACTGAATGTGTAGTCCTCGATTGAGTCTAATGTGATATTCAGGTTTTCTAACTTCAAAAGCCTTTGAGTTGCACTGTAATAAAATTACTGGGTGCCATCCTCCCTGCTTCCTAGTATTTTCCCTGCACAAAGGTAGTATTAATTAATTTAACAAGTATTTATTGAGTACCTACTCTGTGTCAAGCCAAGCACTGTGTACTATGACAAATCAGTGAGAATAACTTCCCTGCCCATAATGGGCTTACATCTTATTATGGTATAATAAGCATGTTATAAAAACTTAAACTATACAGAAATAAACAATGCAGAAAGTAAATGTCTCTGACAGCCAACTACAACTGACCATCTGGTATATATTTCAAGTAATTTTCTGTGCACACGAGAAATGTATCTACCTATATTTTTCGTTTTTATTTGAGACAGAGTCTCGCTCTGTCACCCAGGCTGGGGTGCAGTAGCATGATCTCAGCTCACTGCAATCTGACTCCCAGGTTCAAGTGATTCTTATGTCTCAGCCTCCCACGTACCTGGGATTACAGGCGCCTGTCACCACACTCAGCTAGTTTTTGTATTTTTAGTAGAGACAGAGTTTTGCCATGTTGGTCAAGCTGGTCTCAAACTCCTGGCCTTAAGTGATTCACCTGCTTTGGCCTCCCAAAGTGCTGAGATTACAGATGTGAGCCACCGTGCCTGGCCCTACCCATATTTTTCTTTTCTTTTTTTTAAAGACAGATTCTCACTCTGTGGCCCAGGCTGAAGTGCAGAGGTGTGATCCTGGCTAACTGCAACCTCCAACTCCCAGGTTCAAGTGATTCTCGTGCCTCAGCCTCCTGAATAGCTGGGACTACAGGCACATGCCACCATGTCCAGCTATTTTTCTATTTTTAGTAGGGATGGGGTTTCGCCATGTTGGCCAGGCTGGTCTCAAACTCCTGACCTCCAATGATCTGCCTGCCTCAGCCTCCAAAAGTGTGGGATGAAAGGTGTGAGCCACTGCACCTGGCCCCCCACCCATATTTTTCAATAGATTCATACTACACAATCTGTTCTGCTACCTGCCACCTACCCATTCCACTTTAGCAAACAATCTTGGGTTCCTCTAACTACCTTAAGATGGGCTTGCACCTTTCAAGAGAATAGTTTGTTATCTTTCTTACTTAACTACTGTGGTTCCTCACTAAGGACTCATCACGGTCTTGGGGAAAGAGTGGAACTGTCCATGAAAGGACACCTCTCCCTGGGTTACCAGTCCAGGGAATGCTCACAGGCTCTGTCTTCGAAACTGATTGCTCTGTCTTGCTTCAAACCGATGGTCAGGTCTTAGCTTTAAATTCTATTCTTGCTTCATGCCTATAACCTTGGGCTACATGCTCTGAATCTTCTTCTCCACCTTCTGTTGTAACCTGGACCAGTAACTTTCTCTCTTGCTCTGGAGCTGGGAGCCAGCCTCACGCACTCCTAACCCTGACCAAGGCCAGTTCCCTGTAAGTGATAAAGAACAACAGAAGGATAGATAGTAAACAGCATTAGCCCCCAATTTTACTAGTGGCTTTGAAATGCTTCTCTAAGATCACAAAATAGGGGCATCTTGGATTCTCTCTTCACTTTGCTCTGTTTTACAGTTATTCACACCAAATCATATTGAATCCACTGATTATGAAAGGTTAGTATCTAAAAATATAGTCCTTTCAACTAATGTGTAATTTTAAATTGGGTGTAGACATCTTATAATGTAGAGAAACAAAAAATAAGTACTGTAAAACATCTCCTTTAGTTTTTTTCCCCAAACTGCAAGACCAAACACATCAACAAGTCTCGTATAAAAGAAGTTGCTGGGCGTGGTGATAAATTAGGCCTGTAATCCCAGCACTTTGGGAGGCCAAGATGGGTGGATCACAAGGTCAGGAGTTGGAGACCAGCCTGGCCAACATAGAAACCCCATCTCTACTAAAAATACAAAGATTAGCCAGGTATGGTGGTGCATGCCTGTCATCTCAGAGGCATAAGAATCACTTGAACCCGGGAGGTGGAGGTAGTAAGCCGAGATCGTGCCACTGCACTACAGCCTGGGCAACAAAGTGAGACTCCATCTCAAAAAACAAAGAAGAAGAAGAAGAAAAAAAAAAGTCAGAGGTTACACAACAGTCTTAAATGCTGGTAGCTGGAAGACAAGGTTAAATTCATAAGTATGAAAGTCTGTGAATTGCTAGTCAAGCCACATTTGAGCAATGTGTGCCATCAGCAAAGTCTAGTCAAAGGGTAAAGCTGATCCGTTTTTAACGTTTGCTAACTCCATCTGTTCTTTTAAGGACAAAGGGGCAGATTTATGTTTTAAAATCATAAAACATAAATGCAAGGTTTAAGTGGGTAGAAAGTACAATGAAGGGCAATGACACTTTGCTCACTCACCAACTTAAACTAGAAAGGAATGAGTCACAAAAACTCTTATCACAGACAACTAAAACATAATACTAATCATACTCACTGATGGCTAGATCATATAGCTTATTTATAGATTACATTGTTATCAATCTATACACTCTAAAACTATTTTTCTAAGACTCAGATTTGTTAATTTAAATTAGTACTTGGATATGAGTGTAAATTAAACACTTCTCAGCTGGACATGGTGGCTCACGCCTGCAATCCCAGCACTTTGGGAACCCAAGGCAGGTGGATCACCTGAGGTCAGGAGTTTTGAGACCAGCCTGACCAACATGGTGAAACCCCGTTTCTACCAAAAAAATACAAAAATTAGTCGGGCACGGTGGTGCCACCTGTAATCCCAGCTACTCAGGAGGCTGAGGCAGGAGAATTGCTTGAACCCAGGAGGCAGAGGTTGCAGTGAGCCAAGATCCCACCACTGTACTCCAGCCTGAGTGACAGAGTGAGACTCTGTCTCAAAAACAAAACACTTCTCAGTATAAGCAAATGAATTAAAATCTCTCAAAGTGCTTCTCTATGCCTCCTTCTTCTCTGGAGCAATTCTACCAATTGCTTGGAAATTCCTGAAAAAATCATGAGAAACGTTTTTCCCATTTCCTTCCAGAGTCTGAAGTATCTAAACAAACAGGACTAATTGTGGGAGCAAACCAAGTTATAAGTAATATCATTTTGATGTGCCTAAAATAACCAAATGAATTTGGAGCAGAATAAAACAGTGAGTATTCAACATATTACACTTTACCCATATTGCCATATTCTCTTTAAGAAAAGACACTTTTCTCTTCCATGGTTTCAAACTTTCTAGGAACTTACCATCATGACAATGTGCACACCCCAGGACTCCAGGCCTTCCAAGCAGAAAGAGGAACAAGGCTAATGGTGGCCTCTCTGCAGGGGAAGTTGATGGTTACATCCCTGGACGCAAGTCTTCTAGTTCAGGGCTCTTAGATCTGCTGCTGCCAAGTTAAGCTTACTCTAGACATAAAAAAAAAATCCCCATGTTGGGGAGCTCTAGACTATCTGGACCAGACCAATTTCCAAGCTAGCCCTAACCAGAGTTGGGAGTCTCAGAGATTCTGTAAGCTTTCAAGGGTACAAGCAGCTGGCCCCTTTTATTTAGAGGTAAGTAAGTACCTTTATGTGTCTTTGTCAAGAGCAAGAATTTTTAACACACAATAGTATCTCTCTGGTAGAAAATAAATAAATAAATAAATAAATGAATTCTGAAATTCTAAGAATTTTTTTTATAGATTTTAGCCACGAGGTCCTAAAATCTCACTCTAGTGCCAATCCTTGGGCCAATGTTAGTCGTATTTGCATTCAAAACAAAAACTGGAAACAATTTAAAGCAGAAAAAGAAAGTAAGTTGGTAAAATTTTTTAAAAATACTATGGTATAACAGAAAGGGTTCCAGAAGTCAAGAAACTTCAGTTCTGGTCTTGGCACCATCACTAGCTTTGTCACCTGCACCAGCCATGTAATCTTCTAGGGTTCATTTACTTCACTGACTAAAAAAAACAAAAACAAAAACAAAAAGCAGGAAGCTGTTCTAGATAGCTCTTAGATCTCGTCTAGTTGCAAAAAAAAAATCATCATTCTAAATTTACTCAGTTTTATTAAATGGTACTCTACCAAGTGAACTCTGGATACATTTCCTTTATGACTCTTTATACCAGATATAATTCAACTACTTTAAAGGATGGATATCATATTAAAAATAAACACTATAATAAAAAAGATGAATCTTCTGTCTTAAAAAATGCAGTGGAATGGAAATAAAGGGAGAAGAGATGTTTTCTTCAACATTTCTGCAGATTATGGATCACTTAGTATTTTGTTCACTCTAAGTGTTAAGTTCTCTCACTTAACTAGGAAACTGAAAGAAGTAACAATTGCCGACAAGAAACCACATAGTTTTTGGGTGTTTTGAGAGGGAACCTTGTGGTAAGTGCAAACAAAATTGTTGACTCCTCTGTTTGCAGGCCTTGAAACTTTGGGACAGTAGTTCAGGTGTCATACCCTGCTCTGCCTGGTCTTAGAGAGTGATTGTTTTTTTTTTTTTTTGAGATAGAGTTTGACTCTTATTGCCCAGGCTGGAGTGCTATATTGAGATCTCGGCTCACTGCAACCTCCACCAATTGGGTTCAAGAGATTCTCCTGCCTCAGCTTCCCAAGTAGCTGGAATTACAGGCATGCGCCTCCATGCCCAGCTAATTTTGTGTTTTTAGTAGAGACAGGGTTTCACCATGTTGGTCAGGCTAGTCTCGAACTCCTGACTTCAAGTAATCCACCCACCTCAGCCTCCCAAAGTTCTAGGATTACAGACGTGAGCCACTGTGCCTGGCCAAGAGTGATTTCTGAATGATCACGCAGACCTGCCATGGAATATTCCACCCTATGTAAAAATGAGGGTTAGACTAAATTGAGAAAATGATTTTTATATAACTTAAGTTAAAAAAGCAGGACACAAAAACTACACAAACAACTCTAAAGTCATGACCTATAAAAGAAAAAATTGATAAGCTAGACCTCATTAAAATTAAAAATTTCTGCTCTGTAAAAGACACAGTAAAGAGAATAAAAAGTCTCAGACTGAGAGAAAGTATAACATTTGCAAAAAGCATCTGATAAAGGACTATTATCGAAAATATATGAAGAACTCTTAAAATTCAACAATAAGAAAACAAGCATCCTGATTTTAAAATGAGCCGAACCGGCTAAGCGCAGTGGCTCATGCCTGTAATTCCAGAACTTTGGGAGGCTGAGGCGGTCGGGAGTTTGAGACCAGCCTGATAAACATGGAGAAATCCCATCTCTACTAAAAATACAAAATTAGCCGGGTATAGTGGCAGGCACCTGTAATCCCAGCTACTTGGGAGGCTGAGGCAGGAGAATGGCTAGAACCCAGGAGGTGGTGGGTGCGGTGAGCCAAGATCGCACCATTGCACGCCAGCCTGGGCAACAAGAGCAAAACTCCATCTCAAAATATATAAATAAATAAATAAATAAATAGGCTGAACTAATATCAAAAAGACAAAAAATAACAGATGTTGGCAAGGATGTGGAGAGAAGGAAACCCTTAAACACTGTTGGTGAAAATGTAAATTAATACAACCTCTATGGAAAACATAATGGAGATTTTCTCAAAGAACTGAAAGTAGAACTGCCATTCGATCCAGCAATCCCATTAATGGTTGCTATCCAAAGGAAAAAAACTCTATATATCAAAAATATACCTGCACTTGTATGTTTATTGTCACACCAGTCACAACAGCAAAGATATGGAATCAAACGAAGTGTCCACTGATGGATGATTGGATAAAGAAAATGTGGTATACATACACAATGGAGTACTGTTCAGCCATTAAAAGAATGAAATTATGTCTTTTGCAGCAACATGGGTGGAACTGGAGGTCATTATCTCAAGTGAAACAAGCCAGACACGAAAAGTCTGCTATTACATGTTTGTACTCATAAGTGGGTGCTAAAAATTGTACATATGGACATGGAGAGTTGAATGATAGACAAGGGACACTTGGAAAGGTGAGGGGGTGGAAAAAGGGTAGATGATGAGAATTTGGTTAATAGGTAAAATGTATGTTATTTGGGTGCTAGATACCCTGAAAGCCCTGATTTGACCAATACCAATCTATGCATGTAACAAAATTGCACTTATACCCCAAGAATTTATACAAATTTTAAAAGTGGGCCAAAGACTTTGACATCTCACCAAAAAAGATATACAGATGGTAAACAAGCATATAAAAAGATGTAACAACATATCGTATGTCACCACGGAAATGCAAACTAAAACAACAAGGAGATACCATTATCCACCTATTCGAGTGGCCAAAATCCAGAACACTGACAATACCAAGTGCTGGCCAGGATGTACAGGAAAACTCCCATTCATTGCTGGTGGGAATGCAAAATGGTACAGCCACTGTCAAAGACATTGTGGCAGTTTCTTATAACTAAACATACTCTTTCTCTATGATCCAGTAATTGTGCTCCTTGGTATTTATCCAAAGAAGTTGAAAACTTATGTCCATCCCAAAACCTGTACATGGATGTCGACAGATTAATAATTGCTAAAACTTGGAAGCAACCAAAATGTCCTTCAGCAGGTGAATGGATAAGCTTATGATACATCCAGGCAATGGAATATTATTCAGTACTAAAAAGAAATGAGCTATCAAGTCATGAAAAGACAAGGAGTGGGCTGGGCATGAGGGCTCATGCCTGTAATCTCAGCGTTTTGGGAGGCTGAGGCTCACCTGAGCTTAGCAGTTCGAGACCTGCCTGGGCAACATAGTGAATCCTTGTCTCTCTCTCCAAAAAAAAAAAAAAAAAAAACGGCCAGGTGTGGTGGCTCACATCTGTAATTCCAGCACTTTGGGAGGCTGAGGTGGGTGGGTGAATTACCTGAGGTCAGGAGTTCAAGACCAGCCTGGTTAACATGGTAAAACCCTGTCTCAACTAAATACACAAAAAATCAGCTAGGCGTGGTGGTGGGTGCCTATAATTCCAGCTACTTGGGAGGCTAAGAGAGGAGAACTGCTTGAACCCAGGAGGCGAAGGTTGCAGTGAGCTGACATAGTGGCATTGCACTCCAGACTGGGCCACAAGAGCAAGATTCCGTCTCAGGGAAAAAAAAAAATTATAGGCCAGGCGTGGTGGTTCACACCTGTAATCCCAGCACTTTGGGAGCCGAGTCAGGCGGATCACCTGAGGTCAGGAGTCCGAGACCAGCCTGGTCAACATGGAGAAGCCCCGTCTCCAACAAAAATACAAAAATTAGCTGGGTGTGGCGGTGTGCACCTGCAGTCCTGGCTACTTGGGAGGCTGAGGCAGGAGAATCGCTTGAACCTGGGAGGTGGAAATTGCAGTGAGCCAAGATCACGCCATTGCACTCCAGCCTGGGTGACAGAACAAGACTCTGTCTCAAAAAAAAAAAAAAAAAAAAAAAAAAAAAAAGGGAAGAAAGAAATTATAGAAGACATGGAGGAATCTTAAATGCATATTACTAAGTGAAAGAAGTCAATCAGAAAAGGCTATGATTCCAACCATAGAATATTCTGGATATCGAATGGTTGGAAACTTAGTGAAAAGATCAGCTCTTCCCAGGGATCAGGGGAGGGGAGGGATGGACAGAAGGAGCCCAAAGGAGGGCAGTGAAACTACTCTATATGCTATAATGGTAGATAATGCCATTATAAATTTATTCAAACCCATAAGACTGTTTAACACTGAGAATAATGAATTCTAATGTAAACTATGGACTAGGTGATAACGATGTGTCAATGGAGGTTCATCTGTCTAACAATTGTGCCACTCTGGTGGGGAATGTTGATGATGGGAAGGCTAGGCATGAGTGGGGACAGGAACAGCAGGTACATGAAAAATCTCTGTATCTTCCACTCAATTTTTCTGTGAACCTAAAACTTCTAAAAATTAAAATCTATTTTAAAAAACACTATAAAATGCTATGATGACAACTACATAAAATTAGCCTGTGAGAGGACAACAAAATTTTAACAGCGATTTGTGTCATGAGTACGGGATTATTTTCCCTTTTTCCTTTACCTAAAATTTTAATGATTTTTTCATACTTAAAATATTTTTAATTGACCTCTGAGGAAAAATTTTAAAACAATCTTATTCTAACTTATATTATTCCTAACTCAGTACTTAGTTAAAACTGATCTTCTTCATTGCTTTTTCTGTTTTTGACTATAATTTGTCTCATGTTGGAATCAGAACCATTTTTGGCTTCCAACATTGTCTGTTTTTAAATATCTTAGGTAAAGAATTCAGAAATCAAGCTGGCAGAAAACAGGGTCATTTTGTAAGGCATATATTTCTAAAACCAACAGAGGACTCCAGACTGGCTTTGGCAAGTTCCCAAACTTTTCTAGGAAAGGACCCTATAGGCAACACCTATTTAATCTCAGGTTCTTCATCTTCCTCCACATTTCCTTACCTTAACAATCTACCCTACACCTTCTGCTCCACATTCTCCTGAATTTCCTCAGACAGCAGAGCTTCTTCCATTCACCCAGTTCCTTGTCCCCGTATATCATTAATTGATTTAACATTCACTAAGCACTCTACTTTTATAGAGAGATATTAAAAATGAAGAGAACCAGCTTCTGCCCCCTGAAGCTCACAATCTAGTAAGGCGGAAAGATCTTCAAAACAAGTGACTACTATACAATGGACGTCAACACACTTTTTCTGTAAAGGGCTAGACAGTACACACTTTCGGCTTTGCAGGCCATAGTCTCTGAGGCAGCTATTCAGCTCTGCCACTGTAGCACGAAAGCAGCCATTGATATGATGTAAATGAATGAGAGTGGCTGTGTTCCAGTAAAATTTATTTTTACAAAAACAGGCAGTGGGCCAGATTTGGCCTGTGTGCTGTTGTTTGCTAACCTACAGTATACAGCATACTAAAGAATATCCCTGGAGTTGAGAGAGCTTGAGAAAAAACCTGCCAGACTGCCTACCCTTTTACAGGAAATGGTCATCAACCCTTAATTGGACAGCCAAACTGAGCTACAAGAATTCTCCTTGAAACTGGTAGAACAGTAATGAACTTCTCCCCCAAAGTCACTGAATTGGTTCCTCAAAAATAGCAGTTCTCACCCACAGTACTCAGACAGACATAGCTATAAGAACGTATTGCAATTAATCTATTATTACAGTAGAGTTACTGGTTAGTTAATATAGTACTGGTTTTCAAATTTTGTCTTCAACACTTAGAAAAGGGTACATCAACTTGGGGACACACGGAAAGACTGGAACAACAGACACTAGGGACTTGAAAAGGAGGAAGGAAGGGAGGCAGTCAAGGGCTGAAAAACTTCCTACTGGGTACTATGTTCACTGCCCAGCTGATGGGATCAACAGAAGCCCAAAGCTCAGCATCATGCAACATACCCTTGTAACAAACCTGCACCTGTACACAAATGTACCTCCTAAATCTAAAATTTTTTAAAACAGGAGAGATCAATCTTATCGCTAAAGCATCCCTGTGGAAGTTTCAGTCAGCCTGGAACTGTGCACACCCCCAACTGTGCGTGCAGAAGCAAACAGTGCATGTACACACTGTCAGCCCTGTATGTTTTCATCAGAAGGGGTCTTAGAAACTAATGAGTCCAATCTGCTCCATCTGAAAATAACAAACCCACTCTCTAGCTAACAACTCAAACATGTTAGGTTTGAATCAGTCACAGTCTTATTGATATGCATCAAAACATACATGAAGTCAAACAAGAGGAAACAGAGGGAGATAGTCAAGGAAGGGTGGGAGGAAATAAGATAACACCTCCTCCAACCAAGCTGGATAATCAGTTCAGATAGAGTCCTTTACTTTTAAACTCTTTCATTGTTGTTCATCATAGAAAAATGTGAAAATGTATGAAAGAAAAAAGAAAAAATAAATGCCCAATACTATCAACGGGTAACAACTATTGTTAACAATTTGGTTCTTTTTCCTTTAAATTATTTTTCTGGCCGGGCACAATAGCTCATGCCTGTAATCCCAGCACTGTGGGAGGCCGAGGTGGGCAGATGACTTCAGGTCAGGAGTTTGAGACCAGCCTGGCCGAATCAAAGAAACCCCATCTCTACTAAGAAATTCAGAAAATTAGCTGGGAATTGTGGCAGGCACCTGTAATCCCAGCTACTTGGGAGGCTAAGGCAGGAGAATCACTTGAATCTGGAAGGTGGAGGCTGCAGTAAGCCAAGACTGTACCATTGCACTCCAGCCTGGGTAACAGAGACTCCATCTCAAAAAAAAAAAAAAAAAGTCATTTTTTTATATATATTAGAAAAAATCGTTTTTCATTAAATTGCTTTCTCCTTTCTTCATGAAACGCTTTGACATGAGTACTTCCCCACATTCTTTAACATGGCTCAAAAGTATGATTTTATAATATCTATATTTAAAGTTTATCAAATGGATGGACCATAACTTATTTTAAATTTCTCCCATTGTTGGATATTTAGATCATCCCTTTATTTTTTATAACATTAAAAGCTGAAAATAATACTGTGGAAGCTTATAAATATACTTAAGTATAATATTGTCTATCAGTCATTTGATAGCAAGTAGTTCTCCAAAACATAATACCTGGGGCACTGTAGGTCAAGGAAGAGTACGCGTTAGTGACCACAGGAAGAAGCATACTCCTTAGGTGTAGGCATGGGGGCACTGGACCCATGTCATCATCCCCAGCTTACTGGACAATTAGCCATCTGGGTCCTTGAACTTCTCTACTAAAAGCAGATCAAACAGTAGAGTCAATCAATATCACAACCAGGGCCCAAGAGCAATGGTGGCACAAGACAGAGCCCTGACTGCTTCCTCTGCAATAACCAACAAATAAAAAGTATTTTGGCTTGACTGCTATTACTAAACTTGTGTAAGCCTGGACAACATGGCAAGATCTCCTCTCTACAAAAAATTTACAAAATTAGCCAGGCATAGTGGCATGCACCTGTAGTTCCAGCTACACAGGAGGCTGAGGTGGGAGGAAAACTTGAGCCTGGGAAGGTAGAGTTTACAATGAGCTGTGATCATGCCACTACACTCCAGCATGGACAACAGAGTGAGATCCTATCTCAAAAAAAAAAAAAAAAATTGCATAGGAGAAAGGATGGTAAACAGCTGTGGCAGATGTTTTGTGTATAGCATTTAGTGAACTTGTGGGATATTCCTTCTGAAATAGAAGGTCAACTAACTGGTCTTTCTTCCATGGGCATCTGGAGGAGAGTTCTCTTCCACGTGTTTTTTCTGCTGGGCACAATAAGCAGAATGTCCTAACAAACGGATATGGATGCCAGACAGCCAATAGCAATAGCATGCTTCCAAAAGTAGCCTGGGGGCTGTGAAACCTCTAGAACTTGTATTAGCAGAACCCAAATACACCTCCCTTAGTTTAACTGACAATCAGAAATTTAAAACATATTAATAATCTAGTTCATACCATTTATAATGTTGGAAAGCCTCCCTCCTAAAATAAACTGACTGCCTTTAAGCAAGCCAGAGGAAGAGGAATATAATTAACTGGCGGGAAAATGTTTCAATTGCCCTCTTGAGTTACACACACACACAAAAGCTCCAGTTCAGACCTGTTTCCAAATTAAAGATCTGAGGTGAAAGGAACATATTTGTTTGCCTAATATAAGCCATATAAAATACAGTAAAATTAAGTCTGAGCCAGTCAATGTGATAAAACAATGTTATTCTTTTATGGCCAGGAGCGGTGGCTCACATCTGTAATCCCAGCACTTTGGGAGGATGAGGTGGGCAGATCACTTCAGGTCAGGAGTTCGAGACCAGCCTGGCCAATCTGGTGAAGCCCAGTCTCTATTAAAAATACAAAAAATGTAGCCAGGTATGGTGGTGAGCACCTGTAATCCCAGTTAGTCGGGAGGCTGAGGCAGGAGAATCACTTGAAGCCAAGAGGCGAGATCATGCCAGCCTGGGTGACAAAGCGAGATTCCATCTCAAAAAAAGTTATTATTTTAATTAAAATGAGAGAAGAAACATTCCTAATTAAACTCCATGTCTAACACTGAGTCTATGGATTTTTTTTGAAAGATTACTTTTCAAATCTAACTTTCCCAGAGTTACCTAGGGATAATTCATATTCTAAGTGCAGAAAGACAAACAGAAAAACAAGCACAAAGTAGTAAGGATAACTTTCTCACCCCTCTCCTGCAATGTGTATCTGTTTGACAAACAGAGATTTGCATGAACAATCACAAACTCTTTTTTTGTGTGTTTATGCCAAAAGAACTTTGGATATGCAAACAGAAAAGGTCAAGGACCAAAAAAGTGTCTTTCAACACTAATAGAAGAATCAAGTTACAGGTCAATTTGTCACATGTGGAAAGTAATCACTGTCACCCCTTATTCAGAACACTGGAAACAGCTGAAGTCAATGCTTCAATGCAATAACACACAGTGGTCAAAAAACCCATGTAAAACAAACACCAAACTGTCACTAGTCATGTGATCACAAACAATCCCTACAGGCCCATATGGGAGTATTTGTTTTTCAAGAGTATGTCAAGTTCACTGGAAAGTGTTGGTAAGGATATAGCATGCAAACTTACCTTACCAGTGCATCTGGTTTGCTTAGCTGGTTATTAGGAATACAGTTTTCCATTAAGTCCTTGTGTGTACTTGGGCTCTTGCTAGTACATTTCTGCTTTTTCTCGTTTTTACTAGATGAGGAAGGAATGCTTCCATTTGTGGCGCTATGACTTCGCGGTGAGGAGTTCACAACTCCACTGGCATTTTTGTAATTTTTTGAAGAAGCAGTGCATGAGTCCTCTTTCAAGAGATTTTCTGTACTTCCCACAAGATCATTATTTAATCTTTTACTATTGATATGGTTTTCCATATACTCAATTTCTTGTATTTTAGAGTCTACAGGTTGTAGAATATTGTTATTATTTATTCCAAGGTTGTGTTTTTTGGCATCCTTGTCCTTTTCTTTCCCTTTTTCCCGGTATTCTATCTCTGGCAAAGTTGTGGAAAGTTTTTTGTTGGCGGGGATACCTCCGTTGTGGTGTATAAGGATTGAAGAATCCATATCAGGTAATCCTTTGGCTGCTACAATACCAAAAACAAACCAACAAACAAAAAGCCCACACCGGAATATTTAGTTTTTTAACAACACAGATTAATTCAACAAACCTATCTACACTTAAAAAATTCACTACATTAGTTTGCACACTCATTTAGAAGCAATAACCCCAGCACATTAAGCTAATCAAGAAGCAAATCCTCACAGTCTACTAGAAGATGTAGGGAAAAAAGAAAATCCAAATACATTTGAGCAACTCCACATTTAGAAAATCAACATCATTTACGAAAATCAAACCGTTAAAGGTTGAGTCTTGAAAATAAGATCAGGGTTTTATAATGAGGTCACACTGTGTGTATCAGTCAAATCAAACTCGTCTATCACTGTGGTGAGAGGACAAAGGCAGATCCTAACAAGTCGTATTTTTTTAAATGCCTGGAGTAGGCAAACTGCTAAAAACTTTACTGAAAAGAAAGAGGTTAAATGAAACGAAGAGGAATAATTTTAGGATACTGGACATCTATCCTTTTTCTTGACTAGTGTTAAGGTAATAAGGAAGCCTGTATCATTTACCAGACAACTCATAGATAATTTTGTGTATCAGGTCTACAGATTCCAACTATTAAAGTCTACTTGAAGAGATATTTTTGTACCACATCAGACCAAAAGATAATTTTGACACATATTAAATAAAAACATGACCGCAAACTTTCAACTCCCAAACCAATGGAAATTGGTTACTCCCAATTGTCTATTTCTACTGATCAAATGCCCATGAGAGAGATTCCATTAGAAATGGTTGAATTTGGGGAGAGATCCAAGATGGCCGACTAGCAACAGCTCAGGAATGTAGCTCCCAGTGAAAGCACAGAGAACGAGTGGACGTCGCACTTTCCGACGAATTTTTGTTGCCCACAGACTGGGAGATTCCCGGCAGAGGAGTCACACGGGTCACCAGCGCGACTCTTTTGGCCGGCGTGGCTGTTTTGCCGGTGCCCCAGCGCGGCGCTTCTCGGTGCGGAGTATACAGGATGGACAGGCTCGGCTGGTCCCATCCCCACAAGGAAAACAGCAATTGGAAGCGCTGAGGACTGAGAGTTTCACAGCAAGCACAGCGAACCCAGGAAGGTCCGGCTCTGTGGGGAACGGGCATCCGCCAAAGGAAAACTAAGAAACAGAAAAAACTTCATCACCGGGCGGAGAGAGATCCAAGATGGCCGCGTAGCAGCAGCTCAGGATTGTAGCTCCCAGTGAAAGCGCAGAGAGTGAGTGGATGCCGCAACTGCAGACGAATTTTTGAAGCCCACAGACTTCAGACTGGGAGATCCCCGGCGAAGGAGCCACACGGGTCGCCAGTGCGACTCTTTTAGCCGGCGCGGCTGTTTTGCCGGCGCTCTGGCTCGGCGTTCCTCAGTGCGGAGTATACGGGACTGGGTGCCCTTTTAGTCAGGCTCCGCTGGTCCCATCCCCACAAGGAGAAGAGCAATTGGAAGCACCAAGGACTGAGAGCAAGCACAGTTGAACCCAGGAAGCACAGTAGGCATAGCTGAACCCGGGAAGGTCCAGCTCTGTGGGGAAGGGGCACCCACCGAAGGAAAACTAAGAAACAGAAAAAACTTCATAACCAACAAGCCGGATGTCCACTCAGAAACCCAATCTGAAAGTCGGCAATTACAAAGACGACAGGTAGATAAATCCACAAAAATGGGAAGAAACCAGTGCAAAACGACTGAGAACACCCGAAATCAGAATGCCTCTCCTCCTACAGGGGATCGCAGCTCCTCATCAGCAAGAGAACAAGGACTGACGGAGGATGAGTGTGATGAACTCACAGAATCAGGCTTCAGAAGATGGATAGTAAGAAACTTCTGTGAGCTAAAAGAACATGTTCTAACCCAATGCAAAGAAACTAAGAACCTTGAAAGAAGATTTAACAAAATGCTAATGAGAATGGACAACTTAGAGAAGAATATAAGTGAATTGATGGAGCTGAAAAACACAACACGAGAACTTAGCGAAGCATGCACAAGTTTCAACAGCCTAACTGACCAAGCAGAAGAAAGGATATCAGAGGTCGAAGATTAACTCAATGAAATAAAACGAGAAAGCAAGATGACAGAAAAAAGAGTAAAAAGGAATGAACAAAGTCTCCAAGAAATATGGGACTATGTGAAAAGACCTAATCTACGTTTGATAGGTGTACCTGAATGTGAAGAAGAGAATGAATCCAAGCTGGCAAATACTCTTCAGGATATTATTCAGGAAAACTTCCCCAACCTAGCAAGGCAGGCCAATATTCAAGTCCAGGAAATACAGAGAACACCACAAAGATATTCCTCAAGAAGAGCAACCCCAAGACACATAATCATCAGATTCACCAGGGTTGAAATGAAGGAGAAAATGCTAAGGGCAGCCAGAGAGAAGGTTCGGGTTACCCACAAAGGGAAGCCCATCAGAC
>PVKP010007288.1:51014-78089 GCA_004027715.1 Plecturocebus donacophilus | reverse complement strand
CTTATTTATTATTTTCATCCCCTATTCCTTCCTGTCTCCATTGTTAAGCACAATTATTGGCATAAAAGAGGTTTTTAATACCCATTTTTAGACTGTATTCTAGCCTGGGCAATAAAACAAGAATCCCATTCTCTCTCCCTCTTTCTCTTCCTCTTTCTTTCTCTCTTTCATTCTTTTTTTTTCTTTCTTTCTTTTGCTGCTTCTTTCTCTCTCCTTTTCTAAAATCTCTTCCTCTTTCTTTCTCTTTCATTCTTTTCTTCTTCCTTTTGCTGTTTCTTTCTTTCTCCTTTTCTCTTTTTCTAAAATCTCTTCCTCTTTCTTTCTCTCTTTTATTCTTTGTATTCTAAAAAAAAAAAAAAGAAAGAAAGAAAGATAGGGTCTCACTCTGTTGCCTAGGCTGCGACTGTAAAATTTTAAAAAATACACATAGCCTCAAATTTGTAGAGATGCACAAAACTTTGCTTCCTAGGAAGGCAGAATGATAATTTCTATATAGAATCAAGAATATTTAACGTTGGTGTAATTTATGTTCCCCATTTATTTAGACTACTGGTGTGCTGTCCTTTTAAGTTTCCCCTTTGCCTAGATTAGTGGAAAATGTCAACAGGTTAATTTCTATTTACTTCAACTCAGCATATTTTGGTGTGGACCCTAATATTTGCCTATAGAATTTTTCTTATATTTTAAAACTCCAGAGGGAACCATGAACTCTGCTATATGACTCATAATGTCTAGTTATCTAATATTGGCTGATATTTCAAGTACAAGATATCTGATAATTATTTCTGTTTAAGATAGAATATTTCTGAAAGAAATTGATTCTTACTGTTGCATTTTTTATTACCACATGCAAAACAAAAACCTCCAAAATTATTTTCTCTAGAACTTTAATCTCAAATATAAGTTCTCTGTACCAAATTTTCCCTGCCTCCCCTACGAATCTCCCCTTTAGATCTATTTTATTTCAGTAGTAGAAGTAATGCTTTCTCATTTGATGGGCTTCTATTGTGGAACCTTAACAATTTATTGCCCTTTCTTGTTTAGGGATCTGTTTCCAACCTTTTCCCAAAGGTATGAATTATTTGAAGGCAGGGACTATGCTGCATTGGTCATAGAGATACACAATGGAAAACACAGTTGGATCTCATTCATCTCTACTTTTCCTTTTCTTTCTCCTCATGCAAAATCTGTCTTAAGTAAAGATTTGAAGCAAAATGAATTGTGTAAATGGAGGCAAGGTAATAACAGACAAAAAAAATCCTCCAGGTCCCAAAAGCCAATGTATAAACTATTTTTAAAACAGTATTTTATATTATTCCTCATTTTAAGGCTGAGAAATGATGAACAGAAATGATATTATTTATTTATATTAAGACATGTAAAAGTGTGCATAAAGCATACAGTCTGATGTTGAATCCAGAACAACATGTAAACAGACCACCTTAATCTTAAAAAAGGCTGCCATGAGGACAAATAAATAACTATTCCATACTACCTTTATCTTTTAGCAATAATAACTTCCAGCTCACTAGTCTCCACTGAGAAGCCATTCATGGCATTCCTGGGATATATGAATACCTAGAGTGTACGTGAAAGACCACATGGTTAGAGTTTCAGGAAAAGGCCTGTAGAGAGAAAGGATATAATCTTAAACTGGTTGATTTCCTTTCTTTGAATAAAGCATAATGCTTAAATTCCTGCTGAATCCTCATGATTATTCTAGGGACTGTAACACCAAGTTTGAAAGCTAAAGGATTGTTGTATGGGTTATTCTTTCATTTTTCCAGAAGACTTTAAATATATATTAGGAGTAATTAAAATTTCTGAGCCTTTCTAATCATGCTGACATAATGGAGAAATTCCATTACAGAGCAATTCACATATAACATTTCCAGTGTCTTGTCAGACTGACTAAATAGATATTATTTTATTTATTTATTAAGACAGGATCTCCCTTTGTCACTCAAGCTGGAGTATAGTGGTACGATCATAGCTCACTGCAGCCTCAAACTCCTGGGCTCCACGATTTTCCTGCCTCAGCCTCCTAAGTTACTAGGACTACAGGCCTGCACTACCAAGTCCAACTAATTAAAAACAAAAACAAAAAAATGACTTTTTTTCATTTTTTGAAACAGGGTCTTGCTATGTAGCCCAGGCTGGTCTCAAACTTCTGGCCTCAAGCAATCCTTCCATCTCATTCTCCCAAATTGCTGGGATTATAGGCATGAGTCTCCATGCCCAGCCTGGTGATATTATTTGTTTATGCAAGGCATGTAAAAGTCTGCATAAAGCATACAGTCTGAAGTTGAATCCAGAACAACATGTAAACTGACCACATTCATCTAAAAAAAGGCTGCCATGAAGAAAATAAGTAAATAAGTCCTCCACACTGATATATTAGTCTTTACATGATATTCTTATGGTTCTCCCTGGATTTCCTTCAGATCTTTCCCTATTGCCTCCTCCACTACTTATTTTTTTCTTTTATAAAGTCAATTTTATTTTATTAACCTTTCAATTATTTTCTCATTATTTCTATTACCTCCTTTTTTGGTTTTCTCTTTTGTTTCATTTGTCTGTCATCTTCCTGCCCTCCATTGTATTCTTTTATTTCCTCTTCTCAACCACTGGAGTAATTCTCCTTCGCAACTCTTCTGTATTGCAGCCAACCTTAGGATTGCATAACAACCCATGAACAAATAAATCCCCAGAAACACCTTTTTTCAGAAATCAGATAAGAAACAGGACCCAGTAGAAAGAATTTTGTTGGAGTTTGATCCAGTGTCCTATCTCACGGTTGCTGTCCTTTGCAAGTGTGGCTTCTTCACCTTCCTGTGAAGTCTTCTCTGTTCCTCAAGCTGTGGCTCAGAAAGAACAAGACAAAACTCCCTGCCCAGAATGCCAAGCTCTATTGAAGGTGAAGCAAGATACTCAGCAGTGGGGGACCTCCAAAACTGCATTCTGTTTTAGAATAGCTGTTTAAATACCAGCTTAGAAATGCCAGATCTTTCCTAAGGACACAATAGTAAGAGATTCTTTCTTCTTCTTCTTCTTTTTTTTTTATTATACTTTAAGTTCTGGCATACATGTGCAGATCTTCTGAAGCAAAGAAAGTTGGCAATACATCTTCAATCATGCTACTTAAAAAAGTAAATCATGCTTTATAGATCTAAACTTAGCCTTTCCAAATACACGCGTCTGCCGACACTGGTGATTAATGGAAGACACTGAAGCCTGGCACCACGGGGCCTGATTAATGGCAGTGACATCATGACTTTTAAATATGCTATTAATGCTGGAGCCCATGACAAATGCAAATGTGACACATGGATTTTCATGGCATTTGCATAGATGCAGAAAAAAATTTTAAACCACCTTTCCCCTTAGGTTAATTGCTGACTTATAAGGCAGCATCTAAGGGCAGTGAACTCCACTTCTTCTGCCTTATTTGGTAAAGATCTTAAATTTTTCTAGAGGTATTGGAGCAGCTATAAAATTTCTTCTTTTCTACCTTCCTAAGCTGACTCTAGAACATAAATGTTATCTATAGGATTCCTAACCTTGGATGTTCTCCCAGAAACAGTATCCTAAGTATTTGAGTGCTATACTTAGGAAAATTAAATCAAACCTACCATGTGTTCTCTATTCGATTGTCTTTCTACACCTTCACTTGCCCCAGAGAGGAAAGAGGAAATAAGGGGAAAAAATCATTATTTCATTATTACCAGCCAAGAGAAAAATGCTTCAGCCTCTTCCTACTGAGGCTTGAAGTATGGATTCTTAGGACTATGTATCTTTCTGGATATAGACTTAGGTCTTCCTAAGAATCCTTACCAGGATTCGACTCCAGTTCCAGGGTCTCCACCCCCATCAGATATGTAAGCATGTGGTGCATCTGCAGAGTGCATACATACACATGCACACACTTGTACCTCAGTCTACATTGAGGCACTAAAAGACAACTGACAGGATGGAGTTGACTGCATGTAAGATCAGTTCTAAGAAACATCAGCAGGGGATAATAGTGGCAGGTAAAGAAGGGCGCTTGAGAACTTTTAAATTCCCAATCAGACATGGGAAAGACAAAGAACATCCGATGATCCTGGGGTCCTCCTCAGGTTGAGGAAGTTATATTAAGCATTCAAGAAAGATCAAGGTGGCTGGAGAATAGAGCTATAGAAAACTTTAGAAGTATGAATGGATTAGAGTGGCACTTTAAACAAAATTGCACACAGAATATGCTAAAAAGCACTATTTATTTAGTACCTACATCATGGATAAAACTCACAATTTCATCGAAGTAGGTATGATCATCCTCATTTTTTCTATATGAGATTTGGAATGCTGAGAAGGTAGTTACATTGCTGAAGGATTCAGAGCTTAGAAATGGTAGACTCATATCCATTTGTAGATTTGTCTGACTTTCTCAATGAAACTTTATTTTTTCATTACATTGCAGAAGGTATGTAAAATTGAAATGATATTATTTGAGGCATCTGAATGACTGAATCATCAGCTGGGGATACATCCTATTTCCAAAGACTGGATCAGGGCCAAGGATGTATTTCTGATATCATGATCTCTAAGATCTTGTTTAGCTCTAACATTCTGTAGTTCTGTGACCATTCCTCTCAATGAATACTATATCCTAACCTTTCCCTCATTTCACTGCCCTTTTCTTTCACCTCCTGCTCAGTCTTTGACTGGCCTCCATTGCTAAGCTGCATTCTTCATTTTGACTGCAGAGCACACATTTTTTAAGAGAAAATAATTGGCTTCTAACTGCAGGTATAGTAATTGGCATTCACTACAGTCTTTAGCCAGTTGGGGTAGTTGTGACATTATAAGCAGAGGAACCCGACCTCTGATTCGAGAGAAGAACAAAAGACCTGGCAAAGAGACTGTTTCTATGCAAAAAGTTAACCTTGTAGGGACAGAAATAGGAGACAAGGTTAGAAGCAAGTAGACAGCCTACAATGCAAGAAATTGAATTTTGCCTCAAAGATATAGTGTTTTATGCAGGGTCTTCTTCCCTAAATATCTTGAATATTAGCAAACCCCAAGGGGTACTCACAAACACAAAATACTAAGAATAAAAAAATCCTTAAAACTAGCTTAATTCACCTATGTATTTTTCTTTTTTTTTTTTTTTTTTTGAGACTGAGTGTTGCTCTGTCACCCAGAATGGAGTGCAGTGACAGATCATAGCCTCAAATTCCTGGCCTCAAGCCATCCTCCCACCTTGGCCTCCCACAATGCTGGGATTGCAGGTGTGAGCTACCATGCCCAGCCCACTTATACCATTTTTTTGTTTTAATTTACTTTAAGTTCTGAGATACATGTACAGAATGTGCAGGCTATTACATAGGTATGCATGTGCCATGGTGGTTTGCTGAATCAATCAACCCGCCATCTAGGTTTTAAGCCTGCATACATTAGGTATTTGTTCTAATGCTCTCCCTCCTATTAACTCCCATCCCCTGATAGGCCCCAGTTTGTGATGTTCCCCTCCCTGTGTCCATGTGTTCTCATTGTTCAACTCTCACGTATGAGTAAGAACATGCAGGGTTTGCTTTTCTGTTCCTGATTTAGTTTGCTGAGAATGATGGTTTCCAGCTTCATCCATGTCCCTGCAAAGGACATAAACTCATTCTTTTTTATGGTGGCATAGTATTCCCTGGTGTATATGCCACAGTTTCTTTATCCTGTCTATCATTGATGGATATTTTGTTCTTTCCCAGTCTTTACTATTGTAAATAGTGCTGCAATAAGCATACATGTACCTGTGTCTTTATAATAGAATGATTTATAATCCTTTCGGTATATACCCAGTAATGGGATTGATGAGTCAAATGATATTTTTGGTTCTAGATCCTTGAGAAATCACAACACTGTCTTCCACAATGGTTGAACTAACTTACACTCCCACCAACAGTGTAAAACTGTTTCTCTTTTTCCTCAGCCTCACCAGCGTCTGTTGTTTCTTGACTTTTTAATAATTGCCCTTCAAACTGGCATGAGATGCACTTTTACCATTTTTTGATGAAGATGGTGCCTAACAAGACTGTGACAAAAAGAAAAAAAAATCAATTCCCTAATAACAAATACATATTTTAGCTTCTTTGTAGATCAGAAGTAAAATATTATAAATTAAGTCATATAATTTTAACAGTAAAAAAAATGTTCTGACAAACTCGTATAGCAAGTTTTGTGAAATCTCATGTTTCTGCTCTTTGGCAAAAATATATGAAGAATCAATGTTTATTTAATATTCTCTAAGATAATATTATATGAAAATACTAGCAAATTAATTATTTTATTTATAAAAACACATTTTAGGTGATTTGTTCTGGAAAGGCAGCTTGCCATTTTAGAGATCTGTTTCTGAAACTAGAGATCTCTTTTGCAGAGACAAAATATAAAAGTTGCTCAGTACCAGAGTCTCCAATGTATCCCTGCTTCTTACTAAGTATTAACCTGGAGGAAAAGGGCAAGGACACTCTCTGAATATTTTTTATTTAGCTCTATTTTCTCTCCGCTCTACTTTCCGGTATGTAAACAAAGACAGAAAAATGAAGCGATAAAGACGTAACCTTGATCTGGAGAAAAGATTGGCAAGAAAGTGCAAGAACCCTCTCCTAGAGAAGAATGAGATAGAAAAGAATTTTCAAGAGCATATTTTATAAAGTAAAACAACCATGATCCACCAGAATGGGTGGCCCTGGAGTTTGGAGGCCTGGAAGTAGGACTGATAACCTGCAACTTGAAGTCCTCCTAACCCCTCTGTTTTCCTGTATCCTACTTGCAATGTATTTGCAAATGGACTTAGCTTCATCTTCAGAAAAATAGAACCAGCACCTGACTGTTTCTCACCATCCCTACCTCTGACCAGCTGGCCCGAGTTACTATCACTGTCTGGCTTCAATGGTTACAATGCCTTTTAACTGGTCTCTGGGTCCACATTTGCCCTTTATAGGGGTTAGCAATCTGTACTGGGCTAGAGTAAAAATTATAGGCTTCGGGAGCTGTCCAGTCTCTGTCACAACAACTACTCAAGGTGCTAGTGTATCATGAGAGCAGCAATAGACAGGTAAAATGAATGAACATGGATTTGTTCCAATTGAACTTTACAGAAATACAGAAATTTGAATTTCATATGATTTCCACATGTTATAAAATTTTCTTCTTTTGATTTTTTTTCAACCATCTAAAAATACAGAAAATGTTCTCAGTTCACAGATTGTACAAAAATAGGCAGCAGGCCAGAGTGATCCTGTTAAACAGCTAATAAGTTCATATTATGCTTCCACTAAAAATTAAGGACAAAAATATTGATGATGTATGTGATCTGTCCTGTTACCTCTCTGACCTCATCTACTGCTCTCCTTTCCCTACGGCACTCCAGCCAGACTGTCTCCCTGCTCTTTGAAACCCATCAGTCATAATTCCACTTAGTCCTGTGCACTCTGTTTGCTCTGCTTGGAAGATTCTTCTCCAGATAGCTGCATGGTGTGCTTCTTCCATTCTTCAAAACATTTCTCCGAAAGACCTCTCCTAATCACCCTTATTTAAAATTGCCAACCAACTCTTTGAGGAGACACCCACTCTTTGTTACCCTTTCTTTTTAATGGTAATCCTTTCCTAAGATATTCTAGATTTACTTATGTTATTGTCTCTTTCTGCCCAGTAGGTGATAGGCTTAACAGTGGCATTGCATTTTTGCCTGTTTTCCTGTTTTGTTTGCATACATTAGAATCTGAAACACATTGAATAAACACTCAAATAGGCATTGAATAGATTTAGTAAGCATGACCTATTGCAGAACTCAAGAATATGGTTCTCAATAAAGCTGTTTTTTAAAAATATGGATCTAAAGGTGCTTATTATCTTCTGTGTCAGGTGATAACTGGTTCTGCACTTTGGGAGCTGGGGGAGTGTGGATAAAACAGACTTAAGAGTCCTAAAGTGGGGAGAGGAAAATGGATGAAGATACCGAGTCTCACAGTTTGCAACCTCTGTATTTATCGGGCTTAGACCACTCACATAGTGCTTGACCAATATTCATTTATTCGGCTGAAAGCATCCATTGGTTTGATTATCACATGCACTGCATTGACGACATCTGCAAAATACACAGAAAGCTGTTGTAGTGTCAGTGCAGACATGCTCCAAGCCAGCCAGTCCCTTATGCCTCATATTACAGGGCGCTGACGGTGTCAGAGCACCACTGTTGACCTTGTGGTGACAGGTGCTCACACTGTCATCGGCAAAGGGACTGACAGACACACAGCTCTTACTTTTAGTTGATTCACAGATGAAATTAGCTTGATGTGGTCCATGCAGCTTCACCACATGCTACCAAATTTACCTTTTTTTTCACTGAACATGGAGAGAGGACATTCTTTCCTGTACCATATGGATCTAGTCTCAAATTCTATGAAGACTCCATTCTCATCTTTTCTAGGGTTTCATGGGGTTCAAGACTCGCTTTACTATTAATGTGATACTTTAACAAATTAATAAAGAGAATTTTCTCTTCACTGATACAATTTTTGGGAGAAAATTATCAGTACTAGTATAGAAAATGTTAAGAGCCATGGATGTAGATGCAGAGAGTCTTGGTTTAAGTTCCAACTCTGTCACATGCTTGCTTTATGGCTTGAAAATGCCATTTAATATAAATGACAATGGTAATAAATAGCATTTATCAGGGCTTTATCATATGCCAAGTACTTTTTTATTTCCTTTCATCAGCTCTCTGAGTTCTATAGTATTATCTTTATTTTACGGATGAGGAAACAGTCTTAGATTAAGCAACTTGACAAGTTCACATAGCTAGTAAGAGTCAGAATGTAAAGGACAGCTCAAACCTACGGGATATCAGAGCCTTCACTATTAACTGCTCTCCTATATTAACACTCCAAGGGTTTGTTTTTCTTAATGTGCTAAGCTCTCCATTTAATCTTATTCAATTTTAAAATTTGGATAGTAATAATTTTTTTTATGCTAGGTTTTTGGTTTAGATAATTGTATTAGTCCATTCTCATGCTGCTAATAAAGACATATCTGAGACTGGGTAATTTATAAAGATAAGAGGTTTAATTGACTCAAAGTTCTGTAGGGCTGGGGAGGCCTCAGAAAACTTAAAATCATGGTGGAAGGAGAAGCAAACACAGTCTTCTTCACAGGGTGGCAGGAAGGAGGAGTGCTGAGCAAAAGAGGAAAAAGCCCCTTATAAAACCATCAGATCTCATGAGAACCCACTCACTATCATGAGAAGAGCATGAGGGTAACCAAACCCATGATTAAATTAGCTCCTACTAGGTGGACACGTGGGGATTATAGGAACTACAATTCCAGATGATATTTGGGTGGGGAATCAGCCAAAGCATAACAATTATGTATTACAGTAGATTTTTGGTTTCATTTTAAGGTTTTTGGTGATGTTGTTTTTGTTAAATATGTGGGAAGTATTTTATAACTGCCACTTTGTGAAGGATTGAGGCTTATTCCCTGCTACCAACCAACATAAATAAATAAATACAAAATCTCTCCCTGCATCAGAGCACTGAACCCGCCAGAATAATTTAGATATAATAAGACCATACAGAAATAAAATCATTTTTTTGTATGTTTAAAATTAATCTTTTTTTACTAGAATAAAATACACAGAGAAGATTGGGTTTGGAAAAAAGCCTTTTCCCACATTTTCTCTAGGCTCCTCTTTATAAAGTAGTTCATATAGTAAGAAATCAATTTTTTTCCCACTTTCTCTTCCTTCCCAAGAGAGCATGGGCATCTGTGTTACTTTTCAATGGGCAATTCAGTCTTAATTATTCTTCAAACTATATCATGGATTCTCAAGTGACAAATACAGGTTATATTTGGATACTTCTTATATGTATCCTGTGCAACCCCTCCTCACCACAAACACACTCACACTGAATAATTCTTAGAGGAGAGTACCTGCTCACAACAATATAAAATGTCTTTTCCAGGCCAGGAGAGATGGCTCAGGCCTGTAATACCAGCACTTTGGGAGGCTAACATAGGTGTATCATTTGAGTTCAGGAGTTCAAGACCAGCCTGGCCAATATCTCTACTAAAAAATACAAAAAAAAAAAAAAAAAATAGCTGGGCATGGTGGTGTGCGCTTGTAATCCCAGTCATTCAAGAGGTCGAGGCAGGAGAATAGCTTGAACCCATGAAGCACAGGTTGCAGTGAGCTGAGATCACACCACTGCACTCCAGCCTGGGTGACAGAGCAAGACTCAGTCTTTAAAACAACAACAAAATGCCATTTTCAGTAAAATGAGTTTTTAATAACACCCAAGTGTGTGGTCATTTTTAATTTGTACTCCCCCTCTCACCGTCTTATTCATAAATTGTTTATAGGTTTTTCTGGGTAGCTTGAGGGGTAGTGGGGGTAAGGAGGAATGTTCCTAGGGCAAAATGGTTCAAGTCTTTATCGCCATCCCTGTGGCCCCAACCATCCTGTCCATATTGATTATGTGATAGACTATAGGAGCATTCCTTCTAAGCCAATAGATGATACCCTAATTACAACCTCTTGGGGGCTTCTACCAATCAGAACTATGTTGTAGGCAATTTTTTTTCCTGAACTTATTGCTCATCTGATATTCTGTTGCCCCCAAGTGTTCTCTACTGTGACACTGCAGATTTTTCTTCATATCAAAATATATCTGCTTGCTTCCCACCTCCTCGAGGTCTTCCACTTTGCAGCTCTTGCTAATTAAATCTAGTTTATTCATTTCTTATTTTGCAATGACTAGCTAATTGAATGCATCCTTCACAGGGAACCATGACCTAATCCATCTAATGTTTGTGGTATTCAAAGCATGTGAGAAAACCACTGAGACGATATCATTTATTGGACATGACTTTGGGTTCTCTTTGATAAGTCAGACTAATGATGGTATTATGTAACTCATATACAGCCGGGAGAAAGAGAGAGTTCATATTCAGTAGTCACTGAGTAAATAATTATAACAATTACTGTAGACCTTACAACTTACCAAATTTCTATTGAGTTTCTTGAAAGGAATATCTCATTTAATCCTATGGACAATCTTATTAGAAAGACACTCTTGGTATCACCATCCTATAATCCAGGAAACTGAAAATGATCAAGATTAAGAAATTTAAAACACCCAATGGAGAATGAAGCTTAGGTTGAGATAAGAAATAAATGTCTGAAAAGCGAAATCCTCTGAATAATTAAAGTAGAAGAGCTTTTGCTCAAGTTATTTCCTTTGCCTGGAATTCTATTATTTTCTAGGCTATATCCCTGTATCCACCTGCAAAATCATCAGCTACCGTGGCCTGATTTAACTCTACCATAGCAGAACTTCTGTATCTTTCTTTCTTAATCTTACTCTCTTTCTCCCTCTGTTTTATTCCCACAGGACTTTAACCTTATTTCTTCTAGAACATTTACCACTTTATGTCCACAAATATTATCTAAACATCCATGAACAACACAACCTGAGTTTCTTGAGAGGTAGAAATATGCCTCATCCATTTTTATAACCCCTTCACAGGACTTGATATTTAGCAGATGCTCTGTAAAACTTTGTATGAGTGAGAGAAATCATACCAAAATAGATTTTTTTTAAATAGACAAAGACATAATGGAATTATTTGTTTATAAGTTCAGCCAAAATGCCTGGATTAAAGAAGGTCTTATATCATGTGTTCTTTAATGACTAGTAATGATTAACAAAATATATTTTAGTGGAGAAAATGCTTTCTCCTTCATGATGCATATGGCTGCATTTTTTTTCTTTTGCTGTGCATTATTGATAAAATGTTATTTTTAGGGAATCAATCAATTCCATTTCTATTGCTGCCAGTTGACTGCTACAATTCTTATGCTGACCTCTCACTCTAAAGGTTCTACTTTGCATTAGGTCCTCTTCAGAGATAAATTTGCAAAGTGTTTGGTGATTAGATCAGGAGGCTGGTTTCAAGCATTCTATTTTTATCTCTATTACCTGCCTTATTGTGTCACCTTGGACAAAACATTTAGTCCAGGTTTACATATAAGTCTTTTCACTTAAAAAACTATGTCTCATAATAAATTCTTATTCAGACAGTAGACAGCAATTTTTCTAAGTGCTTTACTTAATTGGTTTCCATCCACACATGATCTTCCAAGGCTGTACTTAAATATCCCATCATGCAACATTGCCTCTGTAATTCTCTGCCTCTCAGGAAGATACATGTCTCTGGTAATTTGTTTGTGGCCACTGAGTTCATTCACTGATGCTTGCTTTTCATTTTCAGTGCTCTATCTTTTGAGACAGACGACAATATATTGCTTGTTAAGAATATGGGTTGACCCTATAAAAGTAATACAAGCAGTATTCTGAATGCTCAGTTTCCTAATATTACCTCCCAGGTTTGAAATTTGGCCAGTGGAATATGCTTCCTTGAGTTGGAAAATAAGATCCTTATCTGATGAAGTAGAGGTTGGGAGGAGGATCCTAGTTGGGAGGTAGTCTCCCCTTTATTATTTGCTATTAGTGTAGTGGACAGTGAAACATGTTCTGTGGAAGGCAAGAAGAGCCTGAGAGAAAGAAATCTGTCGTGTGTTGTTTTTGCTATTAGCGTATGAGTCAAGTCAAGTGCTGACTTAGCTAAGTATGTCTAATGAGGGGGCAGAATCTGGGCAATGTATGGTCCTCAAGGAGATAATAACTATAAGAAACAAACAAGAACTTGGATTATTTTTCATCACCTGGCAGTTTTGGGAAAGGCTTGTGTTGGGTATAAACTTTAAGTGTGTTTATTTTTTCCCCTCACTTGTTTGAAAAGGTTTCAGTGATACCCTGTGGTTCTTTTGGGTCTTTTATTAGTCCATTCTCTCACTGCTATAAAGAAATACCTGAAACTGGGTAATTTTTAAAGAAAAGAAATTTTTTGGCTCACGGTTCTGCAGGCTATACAGGAAGCATGATGGCTTCCCCAGAAGGAAACTTTTAATCATGGCACAAGGTGAAGGGGAAGCAGGCACGTCTTACGTGGCCAGACCAGAGGAAGAGAGAAAAGGGGGAGTAGCTACAAATTTCTAAACAACCAGATCTCATGAGAACTCTATCAAAAGTTTAGCACTAGGACAATGGTGCCAATACTTTATAAACTGCCCTCATGATCCAGTTACCTTCCACTAGGTTCCATCTCCAACAATGGGAATTACAATTCAACGTGAGATTTGGGTGAGGACACAGATCCAAACCATATTAAGTCTCTTTGTAAGTATTTTTCATTCAGTTGCCTGAATTAAGTGTCTATCTTGTATTCAGAACACAAGAAAGTCAAACTCCTGACCTTGGCTTCCAGTTTATTGGCAAGAACAGTGACTAGTGAGGACTGTCTGAGACAGAGGGCAGAGAGAGAGATATCTTGGTTTTCAGTTATATAATATGTCATTTTGACCATGTGATTTACCTGTATTCAAATAAAGCAAATAAAATATCATTTTTTTCTTTTTTTCATCATACCATGGATTACATGAAAAGAGGTATTGTCAAGGATAGTCAGCTAAAAATCTGTTTGTTTCTGTGAGCATTTTTGATAAATGAGACTCAAAATGGTCCTCAAATATACCAAAAATTGGTCCAATTTTATGCATCTGTGTTGTAGTTCTTTTTGAAGATGCAAGGGAAATCCTGACTAGATTGATAATAATAATAAATATTTATACTGCTCTATGCTCTGATATCTTAGAATACCTTTAATATCACTTTTTATGAAAATATTAAATATTTCATCAATTTTACTTATTTGGGTCAACTAATAATATCATAAAGTACATTCTGGTTCTGAGTTCATCCTGAACCTTGAGTGCAGCCAACTGGTGTCTTTTGTCTCGGTTAGGTTGGTAGTCTCCTTGAGTACACCTTGGTTAACTCCTTTAATGTCTTTATTTCTGAAAGGTGATATTGAAACAAGCTCATTGGCACCCATCAGATGTTTGACCTCAGAAGCTGATTGATGAGTCTATTTTTTTGATTAATGGAGTTATTTCTTCCTGATATGTATTTAATCCTGTTCTTCAACCTGATGGATGGGAAAGTATACTTACTCGAGAAGTAAAGAAACCCTGTGACTTTTACTGATGGATAGAATAGACATTATCTTGTGCATAGTTCAAAAGGAAAGATAAACTTTGATGGCTAAGCCAATAAGTTATGATTAGATTTGAACTTGAGGAGTATCACTACTTAGTGAAGATCTGAAACACATATGTTAAATAAATAAGTAGAACATATTTTCTGAAACTAAAATGTCTTTATTAAATAAAGAGACTATCTTTCTAAAGAAATGGCTGATGAAACTTGTATAATGTTTCAAAAGAAGATACATAAATGTGATATACCTTTTAATTTTGTATTTAAAATATAAGGTATAAAAATAATTTCATCCCTACTTTTACCTAAAAGAAAGTAAATTTCTTCTTTACTATAGGAAAGAAGAAAATTATCTATTTATGCTAGATTCGTATAATAATCTCTCTCCAAGTGATAATGGAGGCCATAATGTTGAAAGAAAATATAGTCCTTATCTTCCTTCATAAAAAGTGATCTAATGGGTATATACAAGAAATTATGATTTCTGCTACAAAGTCATGAATTCTTTGAGGGAGTTAATTTAAGGGATCAGAAGATTTCTTGTAACAGCTAAAGGATGTTTTAAGAAAAGATTGACTTTGACTGGAACTTGAATAACATTAATTCGAACCAGCAGAATACAAGATAAGAGAAATGGTTGGGATTAAATCTTAGAATAATTTTTAATAGACCAAAGGATTTTAAACTTTGTTAGACATTAGTAAGCTAATGACTGTGTTTGAGATTAATATGATCAGAGTTATAGTTAAGGAATTTTAACTGATAGCCTTATGTAGGTTAAATTAAAAAAATGGATATTGACCATTTTTGCTTTGAGTGAAAAATAAAATTTTAAAAAAATCTAAAAAATGGGGAGATCTTGGAAGCAGAAATGATAATTGTTGGATTATTAAAATAATCTAGGTAATGGTTTATGAGGCCTGAATTTGAGTGATAGGTAGGCAGTACAGAATTAGTGAGAGAATGCAAGTGGGTAGAAGTGTGGTAGCTGATGGAGTGTAGAGAGCAAAGAGCAGAAGTCAAGGGTGACTCAGAGTCTATGACCCTGAGTAATGAGCTGTTGTAGCAAACTTTTCATAGCAAAGCTGTGTGAGATAATTGGTTCACTTTGGCCTATACTACATATTGGGTATCATAAACATGCAGGCATTCCCAGCAGGCTGATTGGTAGATGTTACTTGAGGTGAAAACAGTTTTTTTTCTGAACTTCTGTAAAGCCTGTGGCAGACAGAGCTCACCTCCAAATTTCTACAAATAGTCTCTTATGCAAAATCTTCTGGAACTATTTCCCAAGGTGCTTCATATGTTCTCTTTCTATACACTTTAAACAATGTTTTAAAAGTTTTTTTTAAAGATAGGTTTAAACAATCTTCAAGACAGGTGTATATGGATTTTTTAAAGGCTACAGGGAAAGTGAGAAATCACTTAATTTAAAGCTTCATCCTAAAGTTGTGGGAACTAAAGCTTAGTGAGGTAAAGAAAAGTAAATGCCTACAATCACTCAATGGCAGAAATTAGGTCATGGCTCCTGGCTTCAAGTCTTGTACTCTTTTCGCAGTACGCACAGTGGATTTAACTATGTACAACTGAAATTTTTATAGGTCAACACTTTTAGAATATTAGGAATTACAATGGGATAGCAAAACACTTAATACTGCATAAAATATGTTACTATTTATACAAGGACTGAAATTTCTCTACTAAGAACTGGTCCATCTACAGATTTACTTAGGAAGTTATTTCAGTGACAAGCGGTGGGAACAAATTAAAGTCTGTATTAGAAATCTGGAAACTAAATAAGTAACATTAATGGCACATTTATTTGGAGAATACTAAGCAAAAAGGTGATTCAGGGTGTTACACTGAAGCTTGAGAAAAGCAGAATGGATCATAGACATAAAGTGTTTAGGATCATAGACCCCAAAATACGAAATTAAAATTCAAGCCAGTGTATGTGGAAAACAAATTTTTAAAAAGGGTATGTGAAATAAGAAATCAAAGGAAGATTAATAGCTCCTGTAGAATAAAGGCAAAATGCATATTGTTGTATATGTGTTCCAAGACCAGTGCTCAATAGGCCATTTGTGGATACCTAATTCACTAACATGGTTGGAACGTTGTTGTGTGGGAGACTACTTACTAAACCAAAGAAATGGCAGGATTAGGAACTTGATCTTGACATCAATACTGGAAGCAGAGATCAAACACTGGAGGATAAAGAGGCTAAACAGTTGTGGTTTGTTGGTAGAGACTTGCAAAGCTTTATGCGTCTTAATAACATGTTTATGGGTAGAGGGATAGTACCTGCTTTTTGATCAACATATATACGTATTGTAGATGTCTGTATATTATTTATATATGCATTATGGAGAGACTGGGGGAGAAAGAGAGAGAGAGAGAATACAAAGGGGGGTCAAAAAAAGAGTGAGGAAAGGAGAGAAGCAAGTTAAAGAGACAGAGCATATGACTGAGAATGAGGACGTGAGAGAGAAGCTTGATTTTCTTATATCTACAAATAAATACATATTTTAAAACATTCACTGTTCTTTCATTCATTCCATTAGCATTTATTATGTACCTAGTTAGTACATTGTTGGTTTCTTTTGATCCTAAAAGGAACAAACACACATTAAACAAAAGAAAACTAAAAAACTGACAGGTATATACCTTGATATTACAGATCATGAAAGTAAGTCCCAGAAAGGAGAAGTGAAAAGTACAAGTTCACATATCAGTGTAGGACAGAGCCTTTCTTTAATACAGTAATTCATTGCCACCGAGTCTATCCCAAATGAAGTACTCAGATTTAGAAAAGAGAATAAAAGACATTGTAGTCAAACACAATGTAAACCAGTGGTGTCTTGGGGAACAAGGAGCGTGACCTGGAGCTGGTGAAAGAGGATAATCACATAGGGGTTTGTTTCAAGGGCTGCAGCCCTGACTTTGCTAGAACTTTGCATCTGACTGGCAGAAAAGGAAGCCTTCCTCAAGTACAGAGAAGATACGATGCTGCTTTCATTCTTCCAAGAAGTACGCATTTCTCCTGTAATTGCCCATGGAGCAGATTCACAAGCACTACACTGGGTGGGGATTAGACGGCCGGAGCGTTAATCTTGGCTGCACCAGTAATCAGCTGTGTGACCCTGGATATAGCTTCTCATGGCTCTGAGGCTTGGATTACTCTTTAAAAAGACTGGGCTGAAAAGTGTTAATGTCCCTGCTGGCTCCGAAATGTTGAGAGTTTGAGAACATGGATTCGCTCTTCCTGTGAAATCTTTTTAAGTCTCATGAGCTGATGCCGACTGAAAAGAGGCTGCGGATAGTGAGTGTTTGTCATTCATAGTGGCCGCCCGATATCTGCCCATCCATGTGTAAGTCTGGAGATTTCCATTCCCTTTCTAACCACATTTTATGTCTCAGTGAAGAGATTACTTCCACTACTGGAGAGGAACTGACTCTCGGCCTCCTCTTCACCTGTGGCGTAAGCTACATTTTGGGACCTACATTTTGCAAAGAAAATATCCCAGGGCCACTGGCTATGCTTAAGATACTTCGAGAAGCAAGTGGTGCAAATTCTCTCTCTCGAAGCAGACTTTTATTTTTTCCTCATCAGAACCAATTCTAAGGTGTTTTAGGGCATTTTCTTTTCCAGGCAGCCTGGAGCCTTGTTCTCCAGTTCTGTCACTAATTCTGTGAACTACTGAATTCATCTTTAATACATCACCAGATCTTACCCTTCGAGGATGACTTTAAGTCTCATCACCTACTTTTTTCAGACCACTTGAATATATATACTCTCAGAAGTTCAAAGATACTCATTTTTTTTTTTTTTTGGTCAATTAGATTGCTAATTCTTAATTGTATCCTGCTCTTTTGTATTGTTGTTTAATGAAGCAATTAGACTTTTAGTCTGCAGGACAAGTTGTTTCCCATGGAATCTAGTAGAATGTTTTTATTTGTTCTTTATGCCTCAACTCTTTAGAAAAGGACCTATATCACTTATTGATCAGAACAATGAAAGCACATCTTCAATCAGGAAACAAGGCAATCCATGTGAAACTCCCAAGTACACTTTTTGAATTGATGGATCTTTTTGTCACACTCTTCAAAAAGTTTCAATACTGCCCTCAGCTCTTGCTACCACATTTTGGTCTTTTGACCCTTAATTCTTAGTTATTTCTTGTGAAATGGTAAAGATTGGACGGTAAAACTAAATGCAACAGCATTCAACAAGGACTGGCCTGTAATGAATAACATCAGAGGGACCTTGTGAAGAATTGCACTTTAAACATAAAATGTTGCAGATGAATTGAACAAAGGAAGAAATATGAAAAAAATGGAAAAAAGTTACTCCAGGGAACCCTATTAAAGAAAATATGCTTATATAACTTGACTTACTGAAAAGAGTAGCTGGGTATGATTTTTCAAATAGATATAAACACTTAAATGCAAATAAAATAAACAGAGTAAAATAGAAAAATTCTTTTACCCAGCACAAGGGGGCAGAGTTAGCTCTTACGGAGAAATAAAGTTTCCTCAATGCAACAGCCAATGGGTTAAAATTGAATCTCTTTGCAAACTGGAAGACTAAAGTGATAAAAAAATAGCACTGTGAAATTCCACACCACCTTTGCCTTATATATTCCGCTGCCCTCCATTATCAGAATTCTCCGACCACTCCCACAAAGAAATTATTTCTGATCCTGATTTACAGCAGGGGAGTCTGAGGCACATAGAGATTATTATCTGACTAAATTTGTGTAGAAGTAGATCCATGATTTCCTGACCATAAAGTTCACCATTTTTACAAGAGAATAATCTGCCTTTCTCAGATGGGTGTCTAGAGACAATGGATTGTGTAGCTATGATCCTTGACTTAACATACAGAAAAGCCTCTGTTATCCATGCACTAGGAAGATAACAGCTTAACTGGCACACGTAGAAGAAACTATATGTCTACCGTTATATCTATATTTCTTGTGTGTTTATGAATTTAGTATACCTATGTGAACATACATAATAGAATTAGTCTGGAATGTTTTCCAAAAAAATGAATTTTGAATATAATTTTAGAAGACAGTGAGAGGCACAGTGAAACCAGAACCAATTCATCCTCCCGAAGCAGGAGAGCAGTATTGTTCAGCCAGACATTTTACCCCATAGCATCTTATCTCACTCTTTACCATCACTGCCATCAGGGCTCCGAGGTGTTAAGGAAGCTTACCCAGTTCTCTTGATTTCAGATTATGCCCTTGAGTCCAGTGAGGTTCCTTATCCCTAACACTTGTTCCTAACACCTTCACACCTTTTCATACTTTTGTGTCTACTTTAATGTAAAGATTTATTAATTTAAGAAGACTAGATTCTCCTGTGCACCAACCTACAGAGTTTTAGTGCTTGCATTCTAAGGAGGCCTGCAGCAACATTCCAATCTGCTGAAGCATGTCCACTGATATACAATGCACTTTGTTTTAAAATGTGGTTTCCTTGAACATTTTTTAAGACCTGAAGACAACCTAAGAGCATCCGGAGAAACCTAGCAGCTGACTCGTTTCACTCCCTTTTGATGTTGGGTTGGGTTTAAATTGAGCTACAGGCAGTCATACTAGAATGCAACTTTGTCTGCAGGCCTATGGAAAGACTATGGCTGTTTGTAAAGTATGTCTTCCTGTCTATTTCCTTTTTTGTAGTCTTTGGTTTTCTTATTTCTTCTACCAAAGTGAGCTGTCCATTTCTTTGAGGGTTGATACCAAGAGTCTTAACTGTTTCCTAAATGCGGAATAAGCACGTGGTAGTTCTCAATTAAGGATTGTTGAGTGAATACTAAATACAAATCAATTGAAGCAGAATATGGTTTGGTGATAGTGAAGAATGAGGAAATCAATTGAAACAGAACAATAATTTCCCTTAGAGTAGATTTTGTAGATAACATAATTTGTCTAAGTGGGAAGGTTGAGTAGTACCAGCAGCAAATTATCATGCCTTGCTTTCACCAGTAGGAAGTGGACAGGATAGAAACATGCTCTTATCTGAACAGAATACCACTGTGACTGGGCACCCTCTCCTTTTCTCATTTATTGGAGGGAATGCTGTGTAGTTGATGAAAATATCAAAGAAAAATAAGAGAGCTTGGCTTAAAGGAAAAGTTATTAAGATTCAAGGTCACTTATTAAGATCTGAAGTAAAATATGTGATGGAGACACAAATATCCTCTGAGCATGAAAATCTATATTCATTCAGTGAAAGAAGGGGTCATATAGTATTGTTAAATCATTGTCAGTGTTTGTTTATATAAAGTACATTGAATTTGCAAATCAAAGTAAATTTAGAGGTGGTTTAGAACAAACAGGAATATTGTTTTTGAACTCAGAGAAGTGATACTCCAGAGGACAGATTGCCCCTCAGCTTTGACTGCATTTGATTATGATATAAAATATTCTTAATCAAAACAGATGGTTCTCTACGTATTAAATTGGGGTTTTAAATTTTTTCTTAAGACTTTGAAGCATTACTTTGTTCCTAGTACCAGGAACAAAGACTTGTTTGTGGTAGAAACTACCCTTTTAATGAAATGAAGGCACAGAGCTTGTGCAGCTGAAAGGAGATTGCATCAAGGAATGTGGCCTTTGGGTATGTAAGAGAAAGCCACAGGCCATGATTTGACTGAAGGTAATTATTTCCTTGCCCCTCCAGGCATGCAGGAAGGAAAGGGAAGAGACAGATCTCTCTTGCCCCCACAGTAATCCTTTTCCTTTCTTCCTTACTCCTTTCCCTTCCTCCCTCCAGGACTTCTTGCTATATCTAGAGGTGAAAGGATCTGACCTGAGAGAAGAACTTTATGCCTTCGGGATCCCAGTAGTTCAGGAGCATGTTAGAGATGAGGGCCTGAAGCTGAAAGAGTGACAGTGTTTTGTTTTGTTTTGTTTTCGTAATTTAATGAAGACATTCTCTCTCACTCTGTCCGTCTTACTCTGTCTCTCTCATCTCTTTCAGTCTCTTGTCATCTGTCTCTTAACTTTTTTTTTCCATAAACAACCTTAATCTGATGAGCGAAGAATGATTGCTGAAGGTGTGCAGGAGGAAACAGGTGAGGAGTGTAGAGAAGTCTTCTCTCCTAAGACTGGACATAGTCTTCTTAGTTCTCAGTAAGTGAAAAAATCCTTTTGTGGTGGGTTCACAGCTGTCCCTTTTCTAATTCGATTCAAATCTAAAGCCACCTATTTGTCTTGGATATAGGGTGTCTCATAATTACCTCAGGGTTTATACATATATGTATATATATACATATGTGTAGGTATATATATATGTATATATATATGTTTATATATATGTATATATGTTTATATGTTTATATATATATGCATATATATACCTATGTATATATAGGTATATATATATAATGTGTATATATACACATACATTATATATGTAATATATATGTATATATATTATATGTATATATAATTCTACAATATATATTGAGCTGAGAACCATTAATACAATCAGATGCAGTTCTTATATATATATAATGTGTATATATATGTATATATATACACATAATATTATATACATAATATATATGTATATATACACATTATATACATAATATATACACATAACATATATATATACATAATATATATACATAATATTTATTATGTGTATATATATATATACACATTATATATATATAAGAACTGCATCTGATTGTATTTATGGTTCTCAGCTCAATATATATTGTAGAATTATTTAAGAAGCCTTAAAAATTCTGACTTTCAGACTACTCCCATAATGAATAAATCAGAATCTCTAGATGTGGGACCCAGGCATTTGTATTTTTCTTTTATTTTCAACTTTTATTTTAAGTTGCAGGATACACACACGGGATGTGCAGGTTTGTTACATAGGTAAATGAGTGCCATGGTGGTTTGCTGCACAAATTAACCCATCACCTATGTACCTAGCCCAACATCCATTAGCTATTCTTCCTGATACTCCCCCTTCCCCCGCAATCTCCAAAGATCCCAGTGTGTGTTGGTCTGTGTGCTCTCATTGTTCACCTCCCACTTATAAGTGAGAACATGCAGTGTTTGGTTTTCTATTCCTGTGTTAGTGTGCTGAGGATAACAGTTTCTAGCTTCATCCATGTCCCTGCAAGAAACATTGTTGCTTTTAATGGCTGCATAGTATTCCATGGTATGCATGTACCACATTTTCTTTATTCAGTCTGTCATTGATAGGCATTTGGGTTGATTCCATGTCTTGGTTATGGTGAATAGCGCTGCAGTGAACATACATGTGCATGTATCTTTATAATAGAATGATTTCTGTTCCTTTGGGTATATACTTAGTAATGGGATTGCTGGGTCCAATGGTATTTTTGCTTCTAGATTTTTGAGGAACTACCACACTGTCTTACACAATGGTTGAACTAATTTTCATCCCCACCAACAGTGTAAAAGTATTCCTTTTTCTCAAAAACATGGAATGCTTCGTAACTTTGCATGTCATCTTTGCACAGGAGCCATGCTAATCTTCTCTGTCTAGTTCCAATTTTAGTACATGTGCTGCTGAAGCAAGCACTGTATTTTTCAATAGTTCAGACAATTCGAAAGTGTGGTCCAAGTGGAAGACCACTCTTTAGGTTCAGAATTTAGGGTCATTTCAGCAAACACACACAGTATCCTGAGGCATTCATCTCTCATACACATATTTTGACTTATTAACACAGTAAAAATATGAAAAACATGACAAGCTGGACTTTAAACAATTAGCTTTCTGTAGGTATGAACATGAAAACATGTACAAAAATTCCACAGTAATATTACATCGATTGATGCCTTACTGTACAAGGACTAGTAAAATTTAGTATATTTTAACAAAGTGTTCAAATTATTTGTGTCCACCTGGTGAATAAATCAACTTCTGTTATGGTGCTATGCTTGGATAAGAAGAGACATGATTGACAGTTTTGCAGGATCATGCTGAAAAAACCCCACCCACTTCAAGATAACTAAAAGATGAAGTAGGCTGTAAGTGGAAGTGTCTGCAGAATTGCATTTTTTTCCTTGACAAATGATGTATAGGATTTGATTTTTTAGTGTAGTAATTTGTTTCCAGTTTTGGTTAACTCTAAACTATCCATGAACATAGAACTCAAAGACTCCATATTGTTACCTGAGTTTTCACATTTACATATGCTATGAATGTATTTATTTATTGTGGGTTCATTACTGATGGAACAAAGATAAATAAAAATACAGCTTCTTCCATCTGGTTGCTCAAAGTATAAGGCATTACTTCTCAAAATATGGTCAGAATTACTTGGGAGCTGTGAAAACATAGATTCCCTATGATTCTAAAGATTCTGATAAAAGTTTGCAGTAGAATCCAGAAAGCTTAATCTTTATGGACTTCCACGTGGAATTAGTGGAAAGATTTATAATGTGGATCTTTTTGGAAATGGCATTGGTGTTCTGAAACTATCTGTGGTGAAGAACCCATTTTAAAAAATTTTTGTTTTTGTTTGCTGTTGTGAATAAAGCTGCTGTGAACATTAAAAAAAAATTCAACGTATAAGAAAAACCTAATAAACTAAGTAAAATCTAATAAAAATTAATTGACAAGGAAAAAAAGCAATGAAGGGAAAACATATAAAAACAATCTCTGATTTTCATTATTAGATTAAATAAACATAAAAACTATGTCAAATTGCTATAAAAATTGTTAAATGCCTGCTCTTAGTTTTTGTACTTATTCTGTTATAGAGTGGTAAGTAATTTGCAGACTGATACTCATCCACACACCAAACGTTGAGTAGTAGTATTTCCAATTTTTATTTAGAGTAGTACTAATTCTTTAAAATACCAATAGGCTAGAAACCAAAGGAAAAGAGTCAATGGTCAATTAAGTTTGGGAAATTGTCAGATAAATAATATTTTCTTATAAGGAAACATCTTAAAATGTCTGCTATACCAGTTTGTTTGTAAATGCAAGGGAAGGATAACATATAGGTTTTCCTAAAATTATTCAACCATGGTTTTGTTTTCAAGGGCTGATTAACAACTCTAAGAACCCAGTCTTTAGTTAAACGCAATTAAGGAAATGCTAATCTAGATAATTTCCCTTATTTTACAGTTGAAGAAACAGAAACCTAGAGATATCAAGTGACTGGCTTATAGTCAAACAACTATTTTATTTACCAGTTAACTGAATAATCTAATTAAATTTGTTTATAATGAATTAAACAAAATTTTAATGAGTATTTATCAGGGTCAGGTACTCTACCATTTGCCTTTTCTTCCAGATTTATCATTGGAATTTTTTTTTCTTTTTGAGACAGAGTCTCGATCTGTTGCCAGGCTGGAGAGCAGTGGCAAAATCTGAGCTCACTGCAACCTCCGCCTCCTGGGTTCAAGCAATTCTCTTGCCTCAGCCTCCTGAGTAGCTGAGATTACAGGTGTGCACCACCACACCTGGCTAATTTTTGTATTGTTACTAGAGATGGGGTTTCACTGTATTGGCCAGGATGGTCTCAAGCTCCTGACCTCGTGATCCACCCACCTCAGCCTCCCAAAGTGCTTGGATTACAGGCATGAGCCACCACACCCAGCCTGGAATCTTTTATACACATGAAATGTCTGATTATCTTTCTCAGGAACACTTTGTTCTAGTTTTTCTCCAGACACATATATCACTAATTTTCCTGTGTTGTTTGCTTTGTGTCTTTCAATTGTTCTTTCTAAGATTTCCCTGCTTTTTGCATGATACTGGTACCAAAACAGAGACATAGACCAATGGAAGAGAACAGAGGCCTCAGAAGTGCCACACACCTACAACCATCTGATCTTTGAAAAACCTAACAAAAACAAGCAATGGGGAAAGGATTCCATGTTCAATAAATGGTGTTCAGAAAACTGGCTAGCAGTGTGTAGAAAGCTGAAACTGGACCCCTTCCTTACACCTTATACAAAAATTAACTCCAGATGGATTAAAGATTTAAACATAAGACCTAATACCATAAAAACCCTAGAAGAAAACCTAGGCAATACCATTCAGCACATAGGCATAGGCAAGGACTTCATAAGTAAAACACCAAAAACGATGGCAACAAAAGCCAAACTAGACAAATGGGACCTAATTAAACTCCAGAGCTTCTGTACAGCAAAAGGAACAGTCATTAGAGTGAATCAGCAACCAACAGAATGGGAAAAATTTTGGCAATCTACCCATCTGACAAAGGGCTGATATCCAGAATCTACAAAGAACTAAAACAGATTTACAAGGAAAAAACAACTCCATCAAAAAGTGGACAAAGGATATGGACAGACACTTTTCAAAGAAGACATATATGAGGCCAACAAATATATGAATCTCTAATGATTGTTTCTTTTGCTGTACAGAAGCTCTGAAGTTTTAGATCCAATTTGTCTATTTTGGCTTTTGTTGTCATTGCTTTTGGTGTTTTAGTCATGAAGTCCTTGCCTGTGCTAATGTCCTGAATGGTTTTGCTTGCGTTTTCTTTTAGAGTTTTTATGGTGTTAGGTTTTATGTTTAAATCTTTAATTCATCTGGAGTTAATTTTTGTATAAGGTGTCAGGAAGGGGTCCAGTTTCTGCTTTATGCACATTGCTAGCCAGATTTCCCAACACCATTTATTAAACAGGGAATCCTTTCCCCATTGCTTGTTTTTGTCAGGTTTGTCCAAGATCAAATGGTTGTAGATGTGTGGTATTGCTTCTGAGGCCTCTGTTCTGTTCCATTGGTCTATGTCTCTGTTTTGGTACCAGTACTATACTGTTTCAATTACTGTTGCCTTGTAGTATTGTTTGAAGTCCAGCAGTGTGATGCCTCTGGCTTTGTTTTTTTGTTTTTTTTTGTTTGTTTGTTTTTGTTTTTGCTTAGGATTGGCTTGGCTATGTGGGCTCTCTTGTGGTTCCATATGAAGTTTAAGGTAGTTTTTTCCAGTTATGTGAAGAAGGTCGTTGGTAGCTTGATGGGGATAGTGCTGAATCTGTAAATTACTTTGGGCAGTATGGCCATTTTCACAATATTGATTCTTCTTAACCATGAGCATGGAATGTTTTTCCATCTGTTTGTGTCCTCTCTTATTTCCTTGAGCAGTGGGTTGTAGTTCTTCTTGAAGAGGTCCTTTATATCCTTTGTTAGTTGTATTACTAGGTATTTTATTCTCTTTATAGCAATTGTGAATGGAAGTTCATTCTTGATTTGACTCTCTTTAAGTCTGTTATTGGTATATAGGAATGCTTGTGATTTCTGCACATTGATTTTGTATCCTGAGACTTTGCCGAAGTTGTTTATCAGTTTAAGAAGATTTTGGGCCAAGGCGATGGGGTCTTCTAAATATACAGTCATGTTGTCTGAACAGACACTTTTCAAAAGAAGACATTTACGTAGCCAACAGACATGAAAAAATGCTCATCATCATTGGTCATTAGAGAAAGGCAAATCAAAACTACATTAAGATACCATCTCACACCAGTTAAAATTGCAATCATTAAAAAATCTGGAGACAACAGATGCTGGAGAGGATGTGGAGAAATAGGAATTCTTTTACACTGTTGTTAGGAGTATAAATTAGTTCAACCGTTGTGGAACAGAAAACCAAACACTGCATGTTCTCACTCATAAGTGGGTGTTGAACAATGAGAACCCATGGCCACGTGGAGGAGAACATCACACATTGGGGTCTGTTGAGGGGTGGGAAGCTAGGGATGGATATCAGGGTGTGGAGAGATTAGGGAGGGATAATATTAGGAGAAACACCTAATATAGGTGACGGAGGTGGAGGATGGAGGCAGCAAACCACCACGGCATGTGTGTACCTATGTAACAATCCCACAAGATCTGTACATGTACCCCAGAACTTAAAGTAAAATTAAAAAAAAAAAAAAAAAAAAAA